>BOPN01005346.1:82500-90000 GCA_017312705.2 Penaeus japonicus
TTATCATTTCACTTATTACAATGATTATCATTATTATCATTATTGCTATTGATATTGGTATTAGTGTCACCATCACCATAACCATCGTCGTCTTCACAATCACTACCACCATCATCACCATCACCTTAACACAACGCAATGGACCCATAATAATCACCCATTCACCCCCCCCCCACCCTCCCGTCTTCTCCTCCCCTTCCCATACCCCCCACCCCCACCCCCACCCCCACCCCCACCCCCACCCCCACCCCACAGAGGCATACGCAGGGCGCCACGGCTTCAACTTCACCTACGAGCTGCGTCGCGCTGGGGACACCTCGGTCGTGGTGTCCGGGATCGAGTACGGACACCTGGGGGAATGCAGCCTCAACGGAATCCCGGTATTGCATCAGGTGGCGTCTAGGTAAGTACCCGGTGGCGGGGAAAAAAGGGGGGGGTGGGCTGAGAGAAAGGGAGGGGGGGAGGGAGGGAGTATCAGATCTAAGAGATTATAGATCGAGAGAAAGTAAGGAGAGAAAGAAGAGAGGGAGGGTGGAGAGGGGGCTGAGAGAGAGGGGGGGAGGGTGTATCAGATCTAAGAGATTAGATCGAGAGAAGGTAAAAGAAAAGGTAGAGAGGGGGAGAGGGGGAGGGGGAAGGGGAGGGAGAGGGAGAGGGAGGAGAGAGAGAACACAGAGTGGGAAAGAGATACAGAGATAGAGAGAAGACAGAAGACAGAGAGTGAGAGAAGACAGAAAGCAGAGAGTGAGAGAAGACAGAAAGCAGAGAGTGAGAGAAGACAGAAAGCAGAGAGTGAGAGAAGAAAGAAGGCAGAGAGGGAGAGAAAGAAGACAGAGGGAGAGAGAGAGCGAGAGCGAGATGGAATCAGGTGTTCGAAGCAGAATGGTGTTGTTGATAAGGCCTTACGTGTTTACACTGGATTCGTTTTAGTCCTTACATCATTATCTCCATTCTCTTGTTTAGCCTTTTATTTCATTATTTCCCTATACGTGTTTTCCGTTTGTTTGTTTGTTTCTCAGCACATTCGTATTTTGTTGTGCTTTTATCGTCTGCTGAGTTGGCAGTCTGTCTCTCTCTCTCTCTCTCTCTCTCTCTCTCTCTCTCTCTCTCTCTCTCTCTCTCTCTCTCTCTCTCTCTCTCTCTTTCTCCTCTTTCTCCTCTCTCTTTCTCTCTATCTCTCTATCAATCTATCTATCTATCTATCTCTCTCTCCTCTTTCTCTCTCTCTCTCTCTCCTCTTTCTCCTCTTTCTCCTTTTTCTCCTCTCTCTCTCTCTCTCTCTCTCTCTCTCTCTCTCTCTCTCTCTCTCTCTCTCTCTCTCTCTCTCTCTCTCTCTCTCTCTCTCTCTCTCTCTCTCTCTCTCTCTCTCTCCTCTTTCTCCTCTTTCTCCTCTCTTTCTCTCTCTCCCTCTCCCTCTCCCCCTCTCTCTTTCATTCCCTCCTCCAGCTTCTCTTTCTCTTTTTTATTCATTGTTGTGATGTTCTTGGGTGTCAGGAGGTGCCAGTTACCTATTTTCCTGCAGTATGTTTATTCTCCAATTAGTCTTACGTACTTGTTAAGGAGACACTATATTATTGTTGTTTTTGTTGTTGTTGTTGCTTTAGCCATTGTTGTTGTTGATGTTGGTGGCGTTGTTGTTGTCGAATTTGTGGTTGGTGTTTTTGGTATTATGGTGGTGTTTTTCTTGTTGATATTGATTTTATTGTTTATATTGATTTTATTGTTTGTCATTGCAGTTATCATTGTTGAAGTTAATGTTGAGAACCTCGTCATCATACTGTTGCTGTATATTGTTGAGAAATGTATATTGTACCGTTTCTTTTAATACTAAGAAATGTATATAAATGTAATGTAATGTTTTTTCTTGTTATTTATTACGTAAGCTAACAATTTTTTATGCATTTTTTTCATTTACCGAGTAATGGTGTGTTCTGTAAGTTTTTTTTCTTCCTTTTACGTCTTTTTTTAACGTTTTTTCCTTTAATCTTTTTTATCAAGTATTTTCATCAAATTTTATCAGTAATTTTATATATATATATATATATATATATATATATATATATATATATATATATATATATATTATCTCTCTCTCTCTCTCTCTCTCTCTCTCTCTCTCTCTCTCTCTCTCTCTCTCTCTCTCTCTCTCTCTCTCTCTGTGTCTATACATTCATATAATGTCCATGTCCCCCCCCCCCCACGAAACCATGATCAAATACGTTTTTTTTTTTTCCTCAAAGTCAAAATCGAGATCCTATGTATTCCATTGGTATATTTCGATTAACCTATTTCTGTTTCCTCTTCTCAAAACCGAAGTGAAAACAAATTAGCTTACTCCTTTATGAGCTAACCGAACAAGGAAAGCTTCGTTACCTTTGATATATCATTATATTACTTATATTACAAAGTCAAGATGTAACATAATTACATTTATTTAGTACATCAAGCGAGATCAAATTCTTACATAACTCATTGTTACAGTAAATACGTTGTATTTCGAACCTCCTGCTAGTAGGTGATGTAATTATTTGTTCTCACATGATGTACTAAAGAATAATGATTATATTACATCTTGACTTTGCTAAGTAATATAAAGGCATAATCATATGTCAAAGGCATCAAAGCTTTCCCTGTGCAATTATCCAGAGTGGTAGATAAAGGAGTATGCTAATATGATTATGTATTATGTAAGGATGCATCGCGTAATCGTAATTTCTAGTGCATCAGATATAAGAATTTATTTGATGAATAGTTATAATAGGGATATCGCATACCGACTATTCCAGACTGAATTTATTGATATAGCATTAGTACATTTTCTAGTGCAGTAGATGATATGAAATAATTACATAACTCTGCATACCTCGTGCTAAGTGGCCTGAAAGGCTGTATCATATGGCATTCTGGGAAATAATGTGTTCGTTTATATTATAATTCTGCATTTAGTTTCTTTTACTCTGCATTCTGCATTTACCTGCCGATGCATTTCGTATTTTAGTCTGAATCTTGCAGTCAGAAATTTATATTGTCTTGTTCTTGACTTATACGAACTATGAATAGATTTATTCTTCGAAAACTGGTCATAATGTTTTATGCTACAGCTTTCAGGTCTTTGAGAGTTCGTCAGCTTTATCAAGGCCTTCCTGTTGGAGGTTATTAATGCAAGAGGTTTTCCAAAGTCTATCTATATACATAGGCGATCATCATGATCATATTTAGCGATTCCAACATGCGATGGTATCCACACAACCTGTATAACATGGCGCCGCTCATTAAGGCGATGTACATTTATTCTTATATCATTTACTCTTTATCAAGAGTGTTCAGAGCTTGGCGAGCAGTCCGAGAGTCGCAGGAAATTACCCCTGAGGCTTGAGATAATGGAAATTCTGTGCTCATGAGTATTCCTGCCTAATCAGTTTGCATAGTGCTGGCCCAGTCATAAACCCTCCTGCAATCTTGTTGTTGCAAAATACTGTTTTTATATACAACATAAACGCACTTTGCACTTCTTCCAGACTGTAAGGATCCATCAGTATAGCACTCATAGTCATTATTCAGAGTTTCAAGATGGTCTTACCTATGGATATATTCAGTTGGTATAGGAATTTATATGTCACTTGCAACCATGAATTTGAGTATTACTCTGTGTTGTTATGCAAGGTTAGATTCTTTCTTATATGTTTAAGTTGCCTTTGGAACTCTGTAATATAGAGGGGTTCTTTAATTGCCTTGTCACCAAACATGGAATTGATATATGATATAGTGAATTTTAGAAAGCGAAACACGGCTGAACGACACCTTAGAGTTTATTGTATAATTAAGCCTTTCCCTTTCCGCTTTGTTATCCTAGTTTTTCCCCTTCTTTCTTTTTCTTCGACCACCATCACCTCCACCACCATCACCACCACCACTACCAACAACAACAACCACAACACCACCACTACCAACAACAACAACCACAACACCACCACCACCATCAACAACAACAACCACAACACCACCACCACCATCAACAACAACAACCACAACACCACCATCAACAACAACCACAACACCACCATCAACAACAACCACAACACCACCACCACCATCAACAACAACAACCACAACACCACCATCAACAACAACAACCACAACACCACCACCAACAACAACAACCACCAACAACAACAACCACAACCACAACCAACACCACCGCCATCTACCATATTTCTTACAACTGAAACTATGAGAAGGTTTTATTTTGTAAGAATTCGACATTCAAAAGTATACGCGAGTTTTGAAAATCCCGGATGTCACTACATAGTCGATAATTGGGTCGATCATTAGTCACTGTGAATCCGGATCAGAGTGGATTGAATGCGCGCGTTTTTGTAGGGCGAGGAGTGACGTAGCCGATTATCCTCCCCTCCACGACCCACACTCCCCTCCACACCCCACACTCCCCTCCACACCCCACATTCCCCTCCACACCCCACACTCCCCATTCCCCATTCCCCATTTCCTATCCTCTCTTGGTAAAGGGGGATTCGCTTTGGCTTGTCTTACGGGCGTACTTATGCCAGGGCTAAAAGTCTACGGAAATGCGTCTGCTCACTTCGGTAAACAAGTGACAATCGAGGGCGCATTCGGTAGGTTGCGATATATGTGGAATTGTTTTTTCCTTCATTAGGGATTAGCGCTTAAAAGAGGTCACGTATAGAATAAAAAGAGAAACGGATTGTTTCATTCACTATTGGAATATCAGTGATAGTAGTAGTATGGTCGTGATATTAGTCTTTTCCCTACTTTCCCCTGTCAATAGAAGAAACTGATAAAGCATATTTGACGCCAACCAATTACAGCCCAAGATGACAGCCAATTATTACGTGCGTAAAAAAAAAAAAAAACAGTGGTTGAGTACATCCCTGATTGATGCTAGTGACGTCACATTTGTCCCTTCGATGCCCGACAGTCGAAAACCAGGGACCGTTTTGTATCTTGCTATAACTGCCTACTTATACGGACAAATTAACGAATGGTCATCTCACACAGAGAGCATCATTGCAGAGTTTGTTTGTTTCCAATAATGTCTGGAAGCAGCATTAAGAATCGCCTTAGAATAGTTTATATATAGCTTCATCAATGGTAAAAAGTTGGGAAAGTCTGAAAAGACTGAAAACAGTGAAGCAACATTGTGAAAACACGTTGCACACGTTGCACTCAGCCTGTAAACACGGATGCTGGGCGTGTTTACATCACAGTATCAAGTGCAAAGAAAATACGTTCATATTTCAAAGATAGGTGATAACTATATTAGTTTGAAATGCGAATGAAATACCAATCCTGATGTGTTTACTCCATGTTTGTTTACCTCCGTCAGCTGTTCTCGCGAAGTGTATTTTTGACATCATCAACGAATGTACGGATGTCAAATACGTCCGTTAAACGAGCTGACATCATGCCTATATCGAGTGTCGAAAATGTCGAAATTCCAGAATACGAAACGGAAGAGTATTTGCCTGTATTGAAATAATTGTTACGATGCAGATCCTGGTGGCTGAACTGTCTGATTATCGAGAATATTTGGCTAAAGACCGTAACATCCCTGGCCATTTGTTCCTCATGATATTCGTACTGAGCGAATTTGGCCGAAAGAATATTTACAAACCTTCCTTGCTTTCAAGATTATTATTATTATTATTTTTAAACAAGAAGGTACCAGTTCTTGTTAAGGAAGATATTTCCAGAGTTCTGCGTATAAAATTAGTCCGCGCGATTGAGACCTCGTGTCATACTCGAGGGAATATTCAGAACATACTCGAAGGAATTTTGGCTTCAGCTCAGATCCACGGGTTTTGGTATGTGACTATAACCTTGCATTTTGTGTCCGCAGATTTTTTTTTAAACACCTAAAAACGCATTTTGAGGCTAACTTTATGGTTATAACGTTAGTTTTCTTTAGACTCAGAGAGGAGGAGGAGAAGAAGGAGAAGGAGGAGGAGAAGGAGGAGGAGAAGGAGAAGGAGGAGGAGGAGGAGGAGGAGGAGGAGGAGGAGGAGAAGGAGGAGAAGGAGGAGAAGGAGGAGAAGGAGGAGAAGGAGGAGAAGGAGGAGAAGGAGGAGAAGGAGAAAAGACAAAAAAAAAAATGTATTCATCTATGTGTGTACATCATATAACATACAATAATCTTCGCTATATAAACGCATATAACAAAACAAACTCCATAGAACTACATTCCGACCCATATACATCACGCACACACACGAACGCTCAGGGAATAAGTGTTATGACTCGACTTCCTGAGTGCCATAAAGTGCCATATATTATTCAAAGCGACAACTATTAATTTTGATGCGCACGGAGCGAGGTGTATCGGCACGCCATTTTGTCTCCGGGTTCTATCGCTTTTATTGGATAGCCTGCGTGATATTAACGATGGGTGTTGTTGTGCCTTTATGTATGAATATTTATTTTACTATCGTTGTATTTGGCTTTTGATGTATTGGATGTGCGAGAGCGTTTGGTTATTTCGTTGCTATTTTTTTTTCTTTTTTTTATGAAATAGAGCGAGTGAAAAGAGACAAAACATTGCAGGTGGGAGGGAAAATAACACGATGTAGCCTTTATTTCATTCTTGGGTAAGGACAAAAATAGGAAAGTGTTGCGTAAATTAATAAAGCACGACCTTTTTTTTATTTCTTTGCATATTTCTTTCTCTGTCTCTCTCTTTCTCTCTCTTTCTTTCACTTTCTGTCTTCCTCCCTCCCTCCCTACCCCCTCTCTCCCTCTCTCCTCTCATTTCTCTTTTCTACTCTTTCTCTTACTCCCTCCGTTCCTCTCTGTCCCCCTCTCCTCCTATTCCCACATTCGCTCACACAAACACATACATACAGACAGGCACACACACACACACACACACACACACACACACACACACACACACACACACACACACACACACACACACACACACACACACACACACACACACGAGAAGAAAACGAGAAAGAGAAAAGAAAAGAAAAGAAGAAAAGTCAAGACAAAAAAAAAAAAAAAATGTTTCTCAAAAAGATCGCCGAGGGACTCTCCCCCCTACCCCATCCCCCACCCCCTCATGTCGTTTTTAAACAGCGTCTTTTGTTGTGTAACTCCGGGTGAAAATCGTATCTTGTTTGCGAGTAGATAGGGCGAAGGGATGGAAGGAGGGAGAGAGAGATAGGGTTGGGGGAAATAGAAAGAGAGAAAATGAGAAAGAGAGAAAATGAGAAAGAGAGAGGAAAGGAGAGAGGGAGAGAGAAAGAGAGAGGAAAGGAGGGAAAGAGAGAAAGAGAGAGGAAGGAGAGAGAGAGAGAGAGGAAAGGAGCGATAGAGAGAGGAAAGGAGCGAGAGAGAGAGAGGAAAGGAGAGAGAGAGATAGAAAGGAATGGCGAGAGAGAGAGGGAGAGGGGAAAGGAGAGAGAGAGAGATAGTCTGAAAGAGAAAAATAGACAGAAAGAGGGAGAGAGAGAAAAAAAA
>BOPN01005347.1:87834-99994 GCA_017312705.2 Penaeus japonicus
ACACCACTAATCGATTACCAGGTGAAGTACCACCTAGTCTTGCCTGGTTTGTCAAAAGTGGTAGAATAAAAAGAGGGTTTCCAGCGGAACCTGATGTCTGTCATCTCGGGTCTTCCTAGAAAATCCTGACATACCTAACACATTGAGTTAGTCTTTTAATTGTAATTTGATATACTTTTGAAAAGTTATGTATTTAAAGTATTTCTATTTATAAAGCTGAATTTTTTTACATTTACATGATTGCTGCAAAATTTCTAAGATTTACTATATATCTTAGAGTATGTTTGCTGCATGACTAGTAAATTATTCCTGTACCTTGTTCATTATCGATATTGGTCTTTTCAGATTCTGGAGGATGGAACTTCTGAAAGATGAGCATCTATAGACAAGGTAAGAATTCTGTAGATGCTGTGAATTGTATATGTATACACCACTAATCGATTACCAGGTGAAGTACCACCCAGTCTTGCCTGGTTTGTCAATAGTGGTAGAATAAAAAGAGGGTTTCCAGCGGAACCTGATGTCTGTCATCTCGGGTCTTCCTAGAAAATCCTGACATTTTTGTCCATATGATTACTGTCCAGATGTTTGCATCCAAAGTAGCTGTTAAACTGCTAAATGAAACCTCATGGCTTTTCTCCTCCCATATTGATGAGTATTTTTGAAGTGAAGGAATATATTTAACACCTTTAACAAATGTTGCGTTCATGTCATGGCTTGGCTGGTCTTCCCGCTGGTGATGTGAACGCAAAGCCCTAGTTTTGTCTAGCCATGTTAAAGGTGATCTTGTGCGTAGTGACTGGCTGCTACCTTGGTATGCAAATGTTCCTTGGTGTACGGCCTGCGCATTTCAAAAACCTTGGAAATATCCTGGTGCAGCAAATGTTGTCATTAGTGGGTCAAGATGACCTTCCTTTTTCTGCATTTGTAAAACTTTCTTTACCATGTCGATGCATTTAGCATATTGTAGTAATCTGAATTTAGCCTCTTTTTAAAAGGGGAAAGATTTACTAAATATCAATAAATTGGAATTTGGTAAGGAACGTGTCAGATTGACTTCCTCCTGGTCATTTATCCTAGAAGTTATTATTTCTGCCATATGTACCTAATTTTTGTATCCTTGTATTTCAGGATTTTTTGGACACACCTTGCTGAGAACATTGATATAATGCTGTATCCCACGAACCTGTGGCTTGGGGTCCATTGCTGTCAAGTCTTTCTTCAGACTTTTTGGTAAGCCTAGAGCACTAGTTATCTAGCATTACTAAATTTCAGAAGTGATTAACAATGTATAATTATTTCTTGTATATGAAATGAGATTGTTGCTCTTTTACCCTTGTGTACTTTTAAAAATTGATATTAATTTGTACTAATCCTGATACCAGAATTAAAGTTCTATAGTTTCCTTTATATTTGAATATTAACTATACTGATGAAATAGGAGGGTTCGCTAAAAAATTCATCTGAAGCCTTTGATGAAATGTCTCCTGCCTGTCTGATTTTATTTTATTCTTAATATTTATTTAGTTTTATTGTTTGAGATGTTAATATATATATATATATATTTTTTTTTTTTAGATTCCAGACAAGAGCTATGTCTTGCAGTTACTAAAGGTGAGCATATTAAATAATTGCAGTAATAATAATCAGTAAATAGTGATGATTATTTTACAAACTAGAGTCTCTGAAATTATGTGAGGATCACTATAGTCTGAAAAAAGTTGACATATATATCTAAAACCCCTTTTGGCTAGTCTGTCTAATTATTTTATTTTTATTCTAGGAGTTACCTATGTGGAGTGTAAGGAATCAATATTCATGGAACAAGTCATTGATGTCCATGATGGCACCTTCAAGGTAAGAAAACAAAACAAAACAAAAAAAAAGTGTAAATTAATGTGGCTGTAATGATGACAGAAAGATAGGGACATATGATAATTATGATTATTTATCGTTGGGAATCTCTCTGAATGCAACATTTTTTTTAATGCCTGCTGAAAAGGGTAACTGGAAAATTTCAATTTATTTTAATATTTGCAGATTGCAAGATGACCCTCCCAGAACTGGGAGAATTGTTCAAATGTTTGATTATTGCTGACCAACAAAGGTAATAACTGTGCCACTTTTATTTTTGTTGCTGGAAAGCAATTTATCTTGATTGATATAGACACGACTATCAGATACTTATGAAATGTGATTATTTATTGTATGAAGTATATTGGTGCATTACGAAGTCCATGGTTGGTTCATTTTTCTTACAGATGATTACCTTTTCAGGATATAGTAGACGTTGAGGTGACCAAGACTGCTAAAGATCTTGATTCTTCAAGGTAAGATAATGACCAATTAAGATTATCTTGATAATGGTTTAGAAAAGGTAGACAATTATGATGACATAAAGATAGGGACATATGAAATCGATGATTATTTATCGTTGGGAATCTCTCTGAATGCAACACTGATATGCATTCTTAATATATAGTTGAACTAGTTATGAAACAATTTTGTATTTACAGGATGCAAGAATACCTTCCTGTATGAAACAGCTGAGGGAATAGAACATTAAAAGTACTGAAAACTATACAGGACCACTAACTGTACATTAAAGGTAAGGGTATTGTATACCAGACTATGGTACTAGCAATAATTGACGTGGAATTAAAATGATGACAAGAAGATAGGGACATATGATAATTGTGATTATTTATCGTTGGGAATCTCTCTGAATACGCTATAGGAGAGAAAACTCGAAAGGTAAATTAATTTTGCTAATAGATTATTGACTTGCAGGCTGTGGTTGACATGTATTGAGGCAAGTAGATGAATAGAGATGGTGCCAAGGACCATATTGTGAACAAAGGTAAGCTTTTGTCTATTTCACAAAATGCAAATTTTGATTTTAAAATGATGACAAGAAGATAGGGACATATGATACTTGTGATTATTTATCGTTGGGAATCTCTCTGAATGCATTTGTAAAGGTGATTTTAAGTTTACAGTGAAATGTACTTTGCTCATGGAAGTGTTTTTATTTGCAGGTTGTAGATGACCTGCCTGAGGGAGAAATATAAGAATGCACTACAGAATTTGCCAAGACTCCACTCCTTTTAGTTGGAAGGTAAGAATTTTTAGCTTATTTTTTAAATGCACTCGCTTTAAACTGTTATGATGACAATAAGATAGGGACATATGAAAACAATGATTATTTAGATCGTTGGGAATCTCTCTGAAAGCCATTGAATTCATTGTACATGATAATGTATGTGGACATGTTATATCAATCTCACTCTTACAGACATGAGGATATGGCCAATGCCGCGAATGAGCAGCGAAGACGAGAAGACCCCATTCATCCCTGTCTACACTAGCCAAACAAGATGCTTGAGGTTGCAAATCCTTGTTTGAAGAGGGTTCATATGATAGAATTTATAATTTTAATCATATTTTGGAAATAGGTAATTGCCATTTTTTTTATTTTTTATTTTTTTCCTTCCCTTTTCAAGTTGTATTTTTATTCAATTGGATCGCCTTTTTTATCAGGTCATTTAAAAATTGGTTAGAAAGGGAGTGATACTTGGTAACAAGCTCATAGATCAATATTGATTAGTAAGTTCAAATTATTGGCATTTAAATTAATTTTAATTTGTACCACAAATGATTTGCACATGTCAGCATCTGGTGTGTTAAAATTACTCTCCAGATTTTTATATTTGTGCAAGATAAAATCTGATCCCCCGTTTGAGCAAGCTTAATCTTGCTAGGACACTCATGATCAGAAACATTTATATGGAGAAATTGTTTAGTGTACTTTTTTGTTTCTCTTTTCTAATTATTTTCTTTCCTTTCAGGTCCATACTAATGTGGATTTTATGGAAGTGGAGAACCTTTTAAGGTTTGTATAAATATATATTTTTTTGTATTTTTGAGTGAAAATGATGCTTTACACTATCTTTCGGCTGATTGCCATTGATGATAACTTCTTTACTGATAACTAAAAAAAAAAAATAATAATAATAATAATTTAACTTGATTTCAATTTAACAAGGTATGTATTTCAATTTCAGGAAGAGAAACCATTAAGGAAAACTGGATGGTTGGCAAAATTAGATGGACCTCCGTGATTCTGTGAGTCGAGTGGGACTATTTTAACATCAGCAAGATGACCTAGTTTGTAGTTCTGAAACCAAGGGATACTAAATTAGGTCCCGAAGAGTTGGGAATGAGAGAGGGCCTCTACATGGAGAACTGCGTCTGAAGATTTGGCCGACCTGTATTCATGAGCTTTCCTGTGAAGACCGGTGCAAAACCCAATTATAAGAGTCATACTTTATCAATAAATCTATCAATAAATGAAGATTTATATTATTGTTTTATTCCCTTTTAAAGTTACTGGGCAAAGATTGAAGATATATTCCCAAGTTTTGTAGATAATGCTCCATTATGCTTTAGGAAATTTTACAAGCAATTGCAAAACACAGGCTTGCTTTAAGTCTGCCCTTGAAGTGAAACCAGAGGGTGTTTAAACATTATTTTGAACATTGCATTGCTTGCACTTGCTGCGATTAGATCAATATACATGCTACATGGCAAAAACAAAGTTGTAATACCTACAGTATATCCATAGACTACTTTTATGAAAAAGAACCTGGCAAATAATTGCAATTAGAATTAGGAATGTCATTTTCTAGTCATATTAAAAATGTTAGTTGTCCAGAAATGACAAATGCCAGGTAGGATTCGAACCTGAAAATTAGTGGGAAAACTAAGACCAGCAAGAAATTAGTGCCTCATTTAGTGACTAAGCAATATTACCCGTCTTGTTAGGAAGTTTCCATAAATTACGGAAAAGTCGGCAAATAGAAGGAAATGTAGTCCAATTTGGTGGGAATATGGTAGCACTTTCTACTGAGCATCGTGTAGTTGGAAAAACGTAAATACAAATGTGAACGTAAATTTATCTGAATGGTAGTCAATTCACTAGGCAAAATTCAAGGATGTAGAGGGATTTTCCGTAAGAGACCCATTACGTACGGGTGTCATGACATACATGACGTAGGAGCTTTGGCCTGACGATGAGCGTCATAACGTACATGACGTTCGGGGATTTTGGATCACTATTTTTTGCTATGAAAAAGGAATGAGTGATGATGGCTACTGCAGTTATTACCGTAATATCGTGCTAGCTTAACGTCCAAAACCTAGATGACACCAGTTTTTCTTACCGCCAGCAGGAGAGAGAGCCTTGAATGGCACCCATCCACGGTCTCTAGCAAGCACTGTCCCTAGAGAGCGATGACACACAAAGTTGATGAACCCTTGCTCTAAAGTTACCGCCGATGAAGGATATGCAGGCAGAACGAGAAGAGGAAGGTGACTCAATCCATACCCAGTGTCTAAAATGTGCTCCTGTGCCAATATGGATGCCTTTCACTGTGGCACTCAGTCACAAGCACAGGTTTCATTCCTCTTCTCTACATCTTATCTTTATTGTAGGTGCTCATGTTTCGTATTCGTTCATGACAGCACGAAAATACGAAAAAAGTTGCCTTTTGTCCTCCCATAAAACAGCAATATCACACCGAGTATAATGAAAATGTAGTTATCCATATTAGCTCAATTTTAGTCAACTGCAGCACTGATAGATCCTGTCATGGGACATATAAGTCTCTAAACTCAATAAAACAAACAAACCGCTCTAGTTTTACATTGATGGCTGAAAGTGGGATGATTAACATTATATTGCTTCAAGCGATCTCTAAAATAAAACCTATCCTGGAGGCTGGGCAAGCAAATTTATCTTAGTTGCCAAAGTGTGGAGCTGGTCGTATGATAAGGTTTCATTCAATACGGATAGACATGGAAATGTCAAAATAGTTCAAATGAAATAGCGTTTTAACTGGCAAATTCAGTAAGTCTTTTTTGGCTTAGCGACATGGTAAAGTATTTTTAAGTGTATATTAAGCCATGTAATATTCCATATTGTGGCCTGGCATAGATTCACAACAGAGCTTGTCCAGCAGAATGTCAATAGCATTATTACCCTTTCATAAGAGGCTTGAGGGGAATTCTAGAAATAATTCCGCACTTTTCTTTTTTTGGGTGGATATTACACTGGAGTTACTTTTTTAATGTTAAATGTATAGAATGACACTTTATATTTGGGATATTAAGAAGATTCATATTATATATTCATTTATTTTGGATTAACACTTCCTCAACCATAGATGTAAATACAGGCCAAGGACACGCACGAGTCTGAAATGAGAGAAAAAAAAAAGTCTTAGTACTTGTACTAATTTCTGGAGTTCAAACCAAACATCATTAATAATCAGTAATAAAAGCTATCATCAATTGTTATCAGCCGAAAGATAGTGATAAGCATCATTTTCATTGAAATTATGAAAACCAAATGTGTGAATACCAACCTTTCTTGCAGTCAAAATCGTCCAAGAAATACCAGCATCTAAAATGGGCAAACCTGTCAAGTAATAATAATATTAATGAATGTTCCTTTCGTCTAACCATACAATGTTACTTCATTACTAATTAGGCTGGTGTTTCTGATCATGAGTGCCCAAGTAGCATTTGCCTACCCAGACGGGGGACCAGGTTTTATCTTGCACAATAAAAGTAAAAATCAGGAGTGCAATTTTAGCAAACCAGATGCTGACATGTGCTGATAGGATTCCAACTTAAACTTCCAAATACAATTAGATCTATCTCACTATGTATTGATCAACATAAAATTACATTAAATCCAATAGTAAGCTATATATACACACAAATCCATTTTACAACTATTAATCCAATATCTCACCTCAAATTGTTTTATCGGTCCTAGGTTTAGAAGAAACTGCAACCTGTAGAATAAAATTGTGTTAATAACGGTTCCCTTCTTGAAACCATACATATAATTTGTTTAACATTGTCTCACATTTCCCCAAGGTAGATGTCCAAATCACCCACCCAGATTAGGTCATGAGATTTTTTTCTACCCCAATTTACTGACCAGAACTTCTAGAACAGAAAACCCTGTGGATGAATTGGGGCAAAATACATTTTACACTTCAAATACAACTACTGTGCACGCTTGCTCATGTAAAGTTTTGATATATGCTAAGCAACATTAACATTCAAATCTTACTCTCACCTTACTTACAAAAACGCTGCAGACACATGGAACAGTGATGTAACATGTCCACTCCATCTTCTAATGCTGGTCATTACCATCTGCAAAAAGAGAAACAATATAAGTAAAGTTTACACACAAATGTAGGTTTAGTCTCAAAACCTAGGTCAGCCAGGCAGGAGATATTACATCAAAAAAATTTCAGACAAAATTAATTGCGAACCATCTCCAGTTTCATCCTTAGTTTATTTTAAAGAAACTTTAAAAGGGACCATTAAAGTGATCTTCCAGTCCAACTTCCCACTTCAAAATGGACGGATATAGAGTAATGGTATCGGGACATTAGTAAACAAAATCCCCGATAGTCTTTTCCCCACTTTCATCCTCACCTGTATTAGCAGTTCCATTCCCATGACTGGTATACCTCCTAACACATTGAAGCTTTTGGCAGTACCATAGGACATCAGGGTATCCACAGGTGCCCCCCCAACAGCAGACTAGCACAAAAAAAGTGCTTGTACCACACAGGAGAGACCTGAAAAATATATTTTTTTTGTAGATTATAAGAGGTTTCAGGAGGGGGTGAGGGTTGTAACAAGATCTTTGTAAGAGTTTAAGGAGACCTTGCAGATACACAACAGGGTCTATTGGTAACCCTAAATTTATCTGCCACTTTTGTAAACAACAAGAGAACTTTAAGCATTTCCCTTGGCCTTTGGCAATGGCATACAAGCATATCAAGTCAATTAAAGAGATGCAAAACAAGAAAAACTTACCATGTAACTTAGGGCCGCAACAGCAGTCAATCTACACATTCTACAGCAATACTGTAGCATCAAGCATCTTGCAGTTAACCTTTAAAATAAATACAAAAAATGACTTAGTACCGTCATTTACAGAAGTAATCACCATATTGATCAGTGTTGATTATGTTAGGGTTATCTAGGAAGACCCACGATAATGGACATCGGGTTCCGCTGGTAAACCTGGTTTCTCTGCCACCCTTGCAAAAGCAAGCAATAAGAGTAGAACTTGCTGATCGAGAGGGGCACAAATATCACATTATATAAGAATATTACAAAAGAACAAGGAGATCACATGAACTTTAGACATTACCTTCATTCAAATGCGAATATTAAGGTTGCATCCCTGAACAGTTACTTCTGAAAAAAGGAAGGAATACATGTTACTTAACAATCGCAAGAACTAATGAGATCACTGTGCCTCATATTTTCAGTTAAAATTCTTCCTCATATTGATTCGGAGACTCTAGTTTGTATAGAACATCATGTTAATTATTTCAATCTAAAAAACAATTAAGACAATTTGATTGGTATGTGCAAACCAAACCCATAAAGCTTTTCATATTTACCTTTCTCTATTCTCAGGACATCCTCTCAGCATGGTTTACTTGCAGCTGTAAATGTAAGTAAAAACTAATTAACCAATTTTAACTCTACATACTGCATCAGCAACTGCAATATTTTATATCAGATAAAATTAATCCTCACACAGATTCGGAGACTCTAGTTTGTATAGACATCATATAAATATTTAAACTTATCAAAGTCAACATAAGTAAATAATATAAAGTTTCCATAATCACCTTTCTCTATTCTTGGCATCTGCTTCTTCCCTTGGCTACCATAATCTTTAGCTGCAAGATCAAAACAAATTAGACAATTGTAATAAATATTGCAGTTGCTGATACTGCCATCTTAATGTCAGAAAAAAATATCCTCATACTGATTCGGAGACTCTAGTTTGTTATGATCATCATGTTTATTTCACTTCAAATATACCATTTTAAAACTGCTTTTCAATAGTATGCTTTTTGTTAACATCCTTACCTTCCAACAGCCTTCAAGACGGACACTTTCTTAGGTGAAGATCACAATCTGTTAAAAAAAAAAGAAAAAAAGTTAACTGGTTGTAAAATAACAGACCTACATATTGCTTTGACTTTGAATTTGTGTGAAGACAGCTTAGCACTGATATAAGCAGACTCTAGTTTGGAAATTTCCATCATACTCACAGAATATACAAGATTTGAAATTAAATTGGAACAAGATAAATTTTACAAATTCTTACCTCAAGCCTTGAAACCAGATCAGGATTCACCACTGGGAAAATAAAGGAATACAAATTACCACCATTATATGAAAAATCTGCATATATATATATATATAAAATTTATTCAGTTTTTATTTGTCCTCACATAGTTTCGGAGACTCTAGTTTGTTATAATTCATCATTCAAACTTGAATTTTCCTTTATTCAAGGTTTAGATAAAACTAAAAACAGTGACAACTTGGATACAGGAAGGCAGAAAACACTTAGCTTTCTAAATAATGCTAGTAATAATAATAATAAAAAAAATATATATATATATATATATCAGTAAGAAAAATGTAGGGCAGACTGAACTTCACTTCTTGCAATCAATTTCACAGAAATGTTACTGATAAATTTCTGGAGTTACTGATAAAGCTGGAGTTGAACATCACTTCCATCTCACAGCCCACTTGCAGTGAATATGCACCAACAACATTCATTATCCCTTCAATTTCCAGTTTCTAACATCCCTGACATTCAATACCGCCTTACTATACTCTTCCTCAAGGACTATTCCTATGCCTATCTCCCACCCACACTTGAACCCAGCCCCAATGCTCCTGTCCCAGCTTCCATCCCACTTGGTTCATGGACACTGCAGGTCTACCTTCCTCCTTTCCATTGCATTAACCATCTTTGCCTTCCCAGTAAAAGTGCTAAAGTTCAAACTCTCACCTGCACACTCCTGACAGTGCCTTCCCACTGCCTCTGGCCACGTCTCGTGTGCTCGGCAGTGTGGTTTCTGCCGGCACGTCCCAGGCCAACAGTGCTGGGTATTCTTGATCCATCTGGTATGAAGCTTTGATCGATGAACTGCACTGGATTTGGTGCAGGTTTTCTGCCCGATGGCGCTTTTGAAATAATCTCCATTTAGCCGGACTTGGGACCGGCACCAGGATAGTAGTACCTGAAACCAAGAATAAACTTCATTCTCCAATCTCTGCTAAAATCTCCGTTCTACAGTAAATAACTCGTGGATAGTCAACACTTGACGCAAACTTAAGTAATCAACGAGATTGCAGATTAATACAGGAAGCGAATCGTGTATGCACGTATATAAAATGTTCCACAGCTGAAAAAACTACTTTTACAGATAAGGCAGTCTTAGACACTATGGGTTACTCTCCCAACACGTGGAAAGAGGAAACCAAATGTGAAATTTCCTCAATGGAATGTGTTGGCACTTTATATAAATTTTGTTTTTCCTGTTCTGCTTTAAATTTAATATTTGGAAAAAAACAAAAAACAAAAAAACTGATCAACTAAGCTTAACACAAAGTTGCAAGTACTCAAGACAAGTTTCCCATCATCCATATGAAAACTGGCATTGATGTATACTGCATTGTCAGTATATAGTACACATCTTACTGGGTTACAAGGATAAAAGTTCCATCACAGACAATATTCAAGTGATATTAAACTGATGAATGTTGCCTCACATGGTTGTTGGTGCTCCAGAAAAGGCCTCCATACCTCTACCTTTACTATAGGCCCATCACAAATCAGCAAGTATGAAGAATTTGTATACAGACTAGACAATTACCAAAGCGGTTCAATGTTCCTTTCTCCAATTTAGGGGTTGACATACATGGCATTGGCACATCTGCGAAGAATTTATCGAAACTTGCGTCAACACCAGAGGGAAATTTTGAAGTGTGCCTCGAAAGTCACTGTTACTTAGTTTTTTTTATTTTTTATTATTATTATTTTTTAATTATAGAAGGGGAAATGTCAAAATAAAGTACTTGTGAACGACTCATTTTGCTACAATCGATCCCGTGCGACTGAATCGAGAAAAAAAGGATTCTCATCAACAAAGTTTTGATCTTATTGGCCGTCTTGTTAAGAGCTTTGTCCGATGCTGTTCCAAGGTTAAGATCAGAAAAAAAAAAATCTAGTTTTAGTTTAAAGACATTGCAGCGGTTATGGTATTGAAACATCAACTGAATAAGAAATTTCAAGTAAATGTTTTGATAACTGGGAGACGAGTTTCTCTTTATGAAGTCGTTTACGAAATAAGAAGCTACAAAGAACTCGCTATACAATAAAAATATATTACAACAATAAACGTGTTTTTCTCGACACATTGCATCGCACATCTTAAAATCTATCAACACCATTGAATCAGAAAGAATTAAAAACTTCACCAGGCTCTGAATCGTCATTCACCCAATACATTTTTAAAAGACGAGACAGCAAAATTAAAAATAAACAGAGGATGGCAGGGATTTACCTCGATCAGCAGCAGAGGAACACGTCGACCTCAGCAGCCGGCGTCCATGAGGGAGAGAATCCGTAGTCAAGTCAAGGTCTAAACTATGATTCGGTTACAGCTTATATACTAAATTACTTGATTTATTAATATCGATCTATTTATTTTTGTATTATTAAGGAGTATCTATGTTTAATGTGATATGTTTGAATGTATATTTTTATGTTTATTTAGATTGTAATGTGAATGAGTTGTAGGGATATTACTGATGCCATAATTTGGTATTAGTGGTATTAAAATAAATATTCGGCAGCAATGTTCTTGTATATTTGATAATTTCAGTTTAATTCTAAAGGTAAAAGTATATTCTACAAAAGTTTTGGTTCTTGTTTAAAGATGAAGTCACTTTGAAATGACATAGACATAAGGTGTAGATACTTACCAGATATCACCATTGGGATAACTTACTTTTCGACGCACAGCAACTGTGTGTAAATTGATATAAAATGAACATATTTATTTGAACTATGATCTTAGGTGAGATTCTAAACATAGAATATTAATTCAATAAAAACATGTGGACCTACAGTACCAAAACTAGAGTCATCGAAAAAACAGTAAATTTGAAATTTCTTTACATGCTATCTTACACACACACACACACACACACACACTTATATACATATACATATATATATATATAT
>BOPN01005348.1:17500-20000 GCA_017312705.2 Penaeus japonicus
TTGATCTCGTACGTGACCACCGAGGGACCGTTCGGAGTGTCCATATAATAGTTATCGGACACGGCCTGGGAATCCACTGGCAGATCAGCAAATCCCCGAACATATAGCAGATGAGGAACAACGAGGTACCCCTGTCGGGTTCAATGAGTTTAATCTCCTGCCGGCAAGGGGGAATGTTCGCCGGTCATCGCATCGTCCAGGTTAGGTGGGAAGAATTCAGGTTGATTATGTAGCAACGTTCTACCGGGATATTGCATCCTAAAGGATTCCACACCATAAATATGACGATCAAACTTAGTTTCATTGCTTTGTTAAGGAAGCAAAAGGTGAGTTTAAGGGAACTAAACGAATGGCTACTTGGCCTGGTCATGGGGACCATCTTAGCCTCCAGGTCTGGTCATGGGGACCATCTTAGCCTCCAGGTCTGGTCATGGGGACCATCTTAGCCTCCAGGTCTGGTCATGGGGACTATCTTAGCCTCCAGGCCTGGTCATGAGGACCATCTTAGCCTCCAGGTCTGGTCATGGGGACCATCTTAGCCTCCAGGTCTGGTCATGGGGACTATCTTAGCCTCCAGGCCTGGTCATGGGGACTATCTTAGCCCCCAGGCCTGGTCATGGGGACCATCTTAGCCTCCAGGCCTGGTCATGGGGACTATCTTAGCCATCAGGCCTGGTCATGGGGACTATCTTAGCCTCCAGGCCTGGTCATGGGGACTATCTTAGCCATCAGGCCTGGTCATGGGGACTATCTTAGCCTCCAGGCCTGGTCATGGGGACCATCTTAGCCTCCAGGCCTGGTCATGGGGACTATCTTAGCCTCCAGGCCTGGTCATAGGGACTATCTTAGCCATCAGGCCTGGTCATGGGGACTATCTTAGCCTCCAGGCCTGGCCATGGGGACTAGCTTAGCCTCCAGGCCTGGTCATGGGGACTATCTATGCCCCAGGCCTGGCCATGGGGACTATCTTAGCCCCCAGGCCTAGCCATAGGGACTATCTTAGCTTCCATACCTAGTCATAAGGACTATCTTAGCCCCCAGGCCTCACGCTCCCACTTGACAGAGAAAAAGGGGCGTCCCCAGGATCGACAGTAAAGATGGACACGGAGCCCTACACTTCAATGTCAATCAAAAACCATCTGTGTTCTTTACACGTCAAGGGAAGTCAGTCGTTGGAGGAGAAAAAGGAAATAACCCATATGCATATAAAGAATGAATAGAATTCCGAGAAAAAACTACCAACTGATATAGAATATTAAAAACGACCCTATGGGTGTCTCTAGGGGGAATCCCCCCTCCCCGTCTATCGTCTTGAAGGGGCATAAACAATGCATATAGCATCCGCCTGAAGCTTCTGAGATTATCAAAACAACACTTGTTTGTTTGACAGACGATTCTGTGTTTTTGTCCTTGCTGTCGAAATGTTTATAAAACATTTTGTTTTGGAGAGAAGAAAAATCTCACATTATACACACACATATACACACACGCCCGCGCGTGCACACACACACACACACACACACACACACACACACACACACACACACACACACACACACACACACACACACACACACACACATATGTAAAACAAACTATAACCTACGGGATACAATATCATGAATAAATAATGTACATTTGCAATTAAGATGAGCTATTATGGTCTACTATGAAAATAAACTTGACTTTGTTATGGGCAATTCAAAGAAAACGGGAACATCATCAGTGAACTTCTACAACGTAATCAAACTAAAGAACAAAATATAAATCATTTTTAGGTAAATGATGTCATCACAACCAACTAGTGATGTGCGGTATCAACAAAAATACTGGTATTACTAATACCGATTTCTGAAATAATACCGATACGGGCTATACCGGTACAAGTCACGATACCGGTAATACCGATTTTTCCTCACAATACCGGTATTATCGGCCAAGGTAATTGACGTCGCGTACTAACGCCACTACGTCCCAGTGTCTATCATCATGTCCTCCTTTACTTCATTCTTAACTTCGACATCCTTCTTTACTTCGTTCCTCACCTCGGCATCTTTCTTTACTTCGTTCCTCACCTCGGCATCTTTCTTTACTTCGTTCCTCACCTCGGCATCTTTCTTTACTTCGTTCCTCACCTCGGCATCTTTCTTTACTTCGTTCCTCACCTCGACATCTTTCTTTACTTCGTTCCTCACTTCGGCATCTTTCTTTACTTCGTTCCTCACCTCGACATCTTTCTTTACTTCGTTCCCCACTCTCATTATTTCACTGAGAGGAAGACCTGGAAGAGGAGTTCCCTATAGATGTCCCCAAAGTATTTCCATTATGCCTACATATCGTCATAAAGATTTTTTCATTAAGATTATGTAAACCATTAAAATCTCCCTAACGATTACCATACTGCTCTCTCTACCACAAAGAAAAAACGGCAGAAGACAATACCGTGTAATAAGGCATAATATGTTACATGAATAGGAGTATGTAAGAAAAGTAAGATTAT
>BOPN01005348.1:45000-50000 GCA_017312705.2 Penaeus japonicus
TGTTGTTAAAAATAATGATAATAATGAAAATATCGTGGGTATACTGTATATCTGGTGCATTGTGCTTAAATTAACAGCGATTGATTGTGCTCTTATTAAATTGGATATAGGTGCACTGTACCTTATAGAATTAATCGCAGGTAATAATATAATATTTGAATAGATGTTCTGGGCGTTTTTAAGTTGTTTCGATCAATGATGATAATAATAAGATTGATAATGATAGTGATAACGATGATGAGGATAATGGTAATGGTAATAATGATAGCAGTAGTAATAGTAATATTGAAAATTACAGCAAAAACAACGACAATAAGAATAATGCTAGTGATGATAATAATAATGTTGATTGTAATAATGATAAATATGATGATTGTCATAGTCATAATAATGAGGATTGTAATAATAATAACAATGCTTATTGTAATAATGATACAATAATGGTAATAATAATAACACTAATAACAATGCTGATGCTAATGACAAGAACAATGGTAATGAAAATAACTAACAATGCTATAACTATCATTATCCTTAGTAGTAACAGTGTTGTTGACAGTGCTTGTAGTAGTAGTAGTATCCTTATCAATACTACTACTATTACATTCCAGTCACAAACCATTTTTTTCCAATCAACTGGAACATGTAAACTCACGACTTAATTATTCAAACAAAGGAAATAGATCAATCCTCACACGACTTTCAAATTCATAATCTTGATAATTCTTTGATGAATCGTCTTACTGCTTCTAATCAGGCATTTCGAAGGATTGAAATTCAACGAAGGATTCAACAAGAGATGCAATTCAAAGGAAGATTCATCATTACGCAGGACTCAACAAGAAACTCATTTCAAAGTTCAGAGTCCCTCAAGCCTCAACTCAATTCAATTCAAGACTTCACTCAGCTAAAAGTTTAACTTCACTCAACTCAACTCAAGGTTCACCTCAATTCAACTCAAGGTTCACCTCAACTCAGCTCAAGACTTCACTCAATTCAACTCAAGGTTCACCTCAACTCAGCTCAAGACTTCACTCAATTCAACTCAAGGTTCACCTCAACTCAGCTCAAGACTTCACTCAACTCAACTCGAGATTCACCTCAACTCAACTCAATGTTCACCTCAACTCAGCTCAAGACTTCACTCAATTCAACTCAAGGTTCACCTCACCTCAACTCAAGACTTCACTCAACTCAACTCAAGGTTCACCTCAACTCAACTCAAGAAATCCCTCAGCTCAGCTCAAGGTCCACCTTAAGTTAAGAATGAGCTTAACATAAGACTTACCACACCTCCAGATTCAATTCACTGAAAGTCACAACTCAAATCTTCAATTCAATTTAGTTGAAGACTTCCCCCACTTCAGGACGCAACTGAACTCAACTTCAGGAAAACTAAATAACTTCCAAGCCTTCCCTGTAATCTTATGAGTCTCCGTTATTAAGCCGGCAACGAGTCTGGAAAGTCCCAAAAATAGAGCTGCTCAAATTGTAGAGCAGGAGACGTGTGTCGGAGATGCAATGAATGAACTCTAATGCATGTTGCAGATAATGACATCACTGCCAGACGCTCTGATGTTGCGCAAATTAGGAATCTTGAAGCCTTCTAAGTTCCTAGCGTTTTTATTTCGCTTTTCTTCCTCGGCTCGCTTTCTGTCTGCAACAATATTAGGGATAGTGAATATTGTTATTCCAAAACAAATATTAAATTGCATATCAACACATGATGATAACAACAACATTACTACTATTAATAACACTGATTATGATGATAGAAATATTGATAAATATAATATCGTCAATAATCATCATCATTATCATTATCTTAATCATCATTATCATCATTGTTATCAAAATTGTCAAAATTATCATCACTACCATCATCATTGTCAAAAAAACATTATTAATGTCATTATTATTACTAATGATAACAAAAGTAACATTAATAATCATAGTTTGCGTCTGTGTGTCTGTTAGAATATGAAAATTCTGAGGATTTTTTTCCTATGTCGAGCTTGCCGTGCTTATGTGTATATTCATATGAAATAATAATAATAATAAAAATGAGGATGATCATAACAATAACAATAATGATAATAATAAGAACAATGATGATAGTAATGTATGAAATGATAAATATGATAATGATAGTAATATTATTGATGATAAAAATAATAAGCATAATAACAATAGTAATGCTAATGATGATAATAATAGTAATAACTGGTTGCAACATCTGCAACACCTGATCCGAAGAAGCGCAGATTGGCAAACCAACATTATATATCAGAGAGTTATTGCTTGAGTTCAGGTATTCTTTTGAGTGACGGTGTAATAATCACTCTAATGTGCGCCGGGTAATTGCATTATGATATTCTCTCACTGAAGTTATTTTAGTTATCTTTAGCAAGTTATTACCTATATTACTGTTATTACCTTTGGTATTATCATTACCATTATCATGATTATCATGAATGTATATATATATATATATATATATGTGTGTGTGTGTGTGTGTGTGTGTTAACCCCCCCCCCCCCCATCACACACACACATATATATATGTATATATATATATATATATATATATATATATATATATATATATATATATATATATATATATATATATATATGAAGTGGAGAGTCAAGATTCTAATTGATATCTTCTATTCTATATATATATATATATATATATATATATATATATATATATATATATATATATATGTGTGTGTATATGTGTGTGTGTGTGTGTGTGTGTGTGTGTGTGTGTGTGTATGTATATATATATATATATATATATATATATATATATATACATATATATATATATAAATACAAAATAGAAGACGCATCCCTTAAAATCTTGCCTCTCCAGCCCCGAGGAGGTTGCATGTAAAGCAAATGACGTGCTTCGCTTTGGCCAAACTCCTTGGCCGACACCCGACCTTCCAGCTATTATCCCCTTGACATGGAGATTTGGAGACGTCTTACTGTGTTTAAGAAGGAGTGGATGAGGATGCAGGACTTCAGAGAGCGTCCTTGGAGTCTGATGGGGTTGGTATTTCTTTTTCTTCTTCTTCTTCTTCTTCTTCTTCTTCTTTTTTTCTTTCTTTTTTTTTTCTTCTTTCTTTCTTTTTTTTTCTTTATCAAATTGTTCTTGAATTGATTAATTGCGGTAGATTATCGTTATTTATGTAGTTGTTTATATTTATGTTTGATGGTCTATTTAGGATTATTTATTCATTTATTTATCTAAATCAATAATCGTATCCCAATTTTTTCTTACTATATGAAAAAAAAACAAAAAAACATGGAAACTAAAATGAACGAAGACCAGGATACGACCTTCTTCATAGGAGATATTGTGGAACGTGAATATTCTCAAATAGTTTAAATACTTGACAGCATTTTGAATATCATAAAATCGAAACGTCAAAATCCCTTTTACTTGTAAGAGTTTCATGATCTTTAAAAGTTTTTTTTTTTTTTTTTTTTTTTTTTTTTTTTGTCGCAAAAAGGAGTGTCGGAAATTGCAAAAAGAAAGAAGAATGTCTGAGCCACTGCGTTCTAAAGAGAGAAATGTCAAACTTGTCAGATCATTATGAAGATATTCCTATTGATATCAGTATTACGTTAGGTTCCACTACCTTTGATGATAATTGAAAATGTAAAGAAAAAGTTTTTTTTTTTAATATAATCGAAATAGATTTCCATTGGCGATAATATACCGGATTTTATTTATTTTTGTTTTTTTTTACTCGGACCAGATCAGACATTACAGAAATTATGACATAACATCTTCCCTCTACCTTTTCTAACGCATTACATAAAATTGTCCTAAATGAAAAAAAAAAAAAAAAAAAAAAAAAACTTTAATCTTAAACAGTAAAAATTTTAATAACAACGATAGAAAATCCATATCTAGAATAACGAAAACGCAAAACGAGTTAAAATAAATAAATAATAAAAAATATATATATATATATATATATATATATATATATATATATAGTAATACGTGATTGCCTGTTGCTTTTGCACTTTTCGACCACTCGTATTCCATCACGGAAATTCACTTAAAGTTCGTCTCAGCTACTGGGTGCAACATCTGCAACACCTGGTCAGAAGTGCTCCAATATTTCACCGCAGATTGGCAAACCAACATTATATATCAGAGATTTATTGCCTGAGTTCAGGTATTCTTTTGAATGACGGTGTAATTATCACTCTAAAGTACGGTGGGTAATAGCATTGTGTTATTCTCTCACTGATGTTATTCTTGGTGTTATCATGATGATTGTTATTGTTGTTGTGATCATCATTGTTATTATCATTCATATTTTTATTATTATCATTTTTCTTATTATCATTATAGTAATTTTTCGCATTATCATTACTAAAATTTTTCTCATTAATATTATCATTATCATTATTATTACTGTTGCTTTTATTATTATCATTATTACTATTATTATTATTATCATTATTACTATTATTATTATTACCATTATTACTTATTTATTATTATTATAAATATTACTATCTTTGTTGTCATTATTTTAATACTCTTATTATTACTATAATCAATAATCACTCTTGTTATTATTATCATTAACATTAGTATAATCACTAATATCATTCTTATTGTCATTATGATTATAATTACTATTATTATTGTTGTTGTTGTTATCATAATAATGATAATAAGTTATTATCATTATCATTATTAGTATCACTATTATCATTATTAGCAGCAGTAGTTATCTTATTATTAAAATAATCATCTTTATTATCATTATCATCACCATTATTGCTATTATATTATTACCATTATATTGTTATCATTATCATTATCAGCATCAGATTTATCATCATTATTACAAAATATCATTGTTATTATCAAAACTGTAATTTTCATTATCATCATCATAATCATCACCATTAGTATTCATGTAATTGTAGATATCATTATAACTGTATATGTTATTATATTC
>BOPN01005348.1:92500-95000 GCA_017312705.2 Penaeus japonicus
GCAGCACAAGAGTGGTATTAATAATAATCCTAACTGTAGTAAAATCATGTATAAATCTAATATAACAATATTACCTCCATATATACAACCATTTACAACAGTTATAATGGCGAACCAAACATTTTGTTCAAAAATACGAAAGCGGATGAGACACATTCGGATCTGCCAACGTTTCTGACAACAACAAAAATGCTATGAAGATTATCTCGGAATTATATTACGGGTTATAATTTCCGTGTCGAGAATGGAGAATTTGAATACTCTGTAATATATACACACACACTTTAAGTTAGGTTTCATTCTGTTTCAGTACCTCACATAGATTACTTTGGTTTATTGGTGTACCTCAGTGTTCAAATAAACATGTGGTCTTGAGATGATGCTGTTGTAACAGATTTGCTGCACCGTCTGCAGTGGAACCTTAATAGGAATTTATTGCGATTAAAGTATGCTTATGGGAATGGATTACATGATTGATTGTGCGTGAGAATGATCGTATAAAACCATAAACTAATTTCTCGTTTTTTATTGTGTTTAGATGACTTTCAGTACTGCTGTTTATTTCAAGATGTATTGTATACTTGTAGAAGATATATGAGATATATTTAATGATGACGACCTTTGCGCTGTATTGCTGAATGTGTGTGTGTGTGTGTGAGTGTGTGTGTGTTTGTGTTTGTGTTTGTGTTTGAGTGTTTGTGTGTTTGTGTGTTTGTGTGTGTGTGTGATACAGTAATCATATTGAAAACAATTTTGTAAAGTAAAATTCAATTATATATGAGAATATAAAGAAAGAATTATAGATAATTCTCTATATTTATAGCATAACCAATAAAAATGAATAAACAATACACCTGTATCACGCAGACATATGATAAAAAAAAAAAAAATAAACAAAGACAAGTGCCATACCTTCAAAATCCCCCCCCCCCTCCCCCACACACACCAACACAAACTAAACAACACACACACACAAACACAAGCTAATAAACACACACACACACACACATTCAAAAAACAAACAGTCACACAAACACACTACACATAAGAGCACATTCACAGTTCACAAAAGTCTATTCAGAGAGCTAACTTAACAAAACAGGAAGTTTACCGTTGGAAGTTTTCTTGCCGCATGATTAAAGTTGGTGACAATTAATGATCAAAGTACTCCTTTAACAGTGATAATAACGATTAAAGAGATGAAAATGGATAATCATAAGAAATAAATGCAATAAATTCATGAGTAGTGATGATGATTATAGTAATAGCAGTGGTAATAATAACGGTGATGATAATCAAAGTAAGGATTGTAGAAATAATAATGATGATAATGAAAATTATGATGATAATAAAAGTGTTGATAGCATCTACTACTATTCCTAATGCAACTAATAATAATAATAACGATAGTAATCGAAAAAGTGTTGAGGTGGCAGAGTTAGAACAACCAAATTTAGATTATTATTTGAAAACTGTTGTCGGTAGTTGTAAACAGAAAGGCTGTTTATGGAAACGGAAGTCCCAAAGGAAGAGGAAAGGAAAGGAAAAGGAAGGCTCGACCCAGAATGTTCCAGAAGGGAGAGAAAGAGAGAGGGCAGATTGGGTAATAAGGGAGAGCCAAGTACCAAGTTAAGGAGTAGGGTGGTGGGGGGGGGGGGTGGGACGTTGCTACCACAATTGGGACTGTTAGCATTTCAGAGACAAGAATTTCGGAGCAAATATTTTAAGATTATGTATTGGATTTCGTATCTTTTGAATACATTCCTGTATATTGTTATACCAAAGGGAGGGGAGGGGAGGGGTGGGAGTCCACCATAATCTTGGAGATGAAACTTTACACGGGCGCGTTTCAGAGAGAGACAGAACATGTAAAGGCCAGGAAAGGGAGCTGTTTTGGGTTGATAAAGAAACTTTGAAGAAGGGGACAGAAGGCTTGCTCATGGTAGCCCAGAATCAGGCTCTTGAGGAAGAAATGACGCAGGCGAATACTGAGAAGGAAAACACACCAAGAAATGTAAGATGTATCGCGAGAGAGCCGGAACAAGAACGTATATGAATCACAAAAAAACACAGTAACGTGCACATAACAATTAATAACACTGCCACTAAAAGAAAGGAAAAACTTGCGACGTTTCGAACTTTTTCATGAAAGTTCCTCTTCAGGCGAAAGCAATCCAAAAAAATGATTTTTTTGGATTGATTTTTTTGGATTGCTTTCGCCTGAAGAGGAACTTTCATGAAAAAGTTCGAAACGTCGCAAGTTTTTCCTTTCTTTTAGTGGCAGTGTTATTAAAAGAACGCATGTGTACCGGAGCTCAAGCAGCTGACTAAAAAGGATAAAACATGGAGACATGCCTAAGATGGTAGTAATGACCTACTGGATATTAAATACAGAAACAAAAGTTAAATTGATACCAAAAGCAGCTTTTTAGATAATGATAGTATTACGGTATGGGTTTTTAGCATGAAAGGAAAGACCATACTTTGACAGAATACAAAT
>BOPN01005349.1:0-2500 GCA_017312705.2 Penaeus japonicus
GGGGGGGAGGGAGAGAGAGAGAGAGAGAGAGAGAGAGAGAGAGAGAGAGAGAGAGAGAGAGAGAGAGAGAGAACGGTATTGACGTACCATGAAAAGGATACAATATGCTCTTTGATTTTAGGATGGTATGGATGCTGTGTCACGCTATACCCATCGAATGCGATACAGTCCACTGTCTCTAACTGTCCTGGTGATTATAGATCAAGGACACGCCGTACAAGTCCTACACGCGCACACCGACAGACAAAACGTGTGGCGATCATGTTTACGGGATGGTTTCGTATAGATCACATTATTGCTAGTTTGAAATGGGAACGCAATTTTACAATATACAAATGAGAATTGTGTAAGTTACCGTGACATACGAACAACAAGCCAATGATGTGAAACTCCCTCGATTACAGTGTGATGGACGAAACTGCTTATTTTTTCTAGTCTGATGTTACGATTTACCTAGTAGAAATCCCATATATTTTCGTGGAAGAAATACTTCTAAAGCTTCCAATTAGCTGGAGGGCTTTGAGTTTTTCAACTGCCATTCTGTTTCATTAAATCGAAAGTAGGCCGCCCATAAAATATGAATCAGAACTTTCTTCTACTATTTTTCAACAATTTCCTGACCTTTAAATCGTTTTATTGCAAGAATGATGATTGGCCGTTTTAAAATAATAATAAAAATAATTGAAAAGTAAGAATTGCTATAGATGAACTACTAAAGGCGATGCTACTTTAAACCTTTTACTTCAAAAAGTAGCACCAGTAGATACACACTTTAATCTCTTTCTGAGCAAAGCATTTCCATGTAAAACTTGAGAGTTAAGGACAGAACAACTGTTCGCCATATTGGAAATTTGTTGCGGTCCTAAAGAAAGCAATATCGTCGACACAATGTCGATATGCAAGCGTATCGCATGTAAACAAAAACAATGAAAGTCATCTATTGGGGCCGTAGTTGGTAGGAAGGGCATATGCCAATATTTACATGAAAGAGTCAAGAGAAGGGAGAGAAAAGAAAAGAAAAGAAAAATATATATACATACATACATACATACATATATATATATATATATATATATATATATATATATATATATATATATATATATATATAAGCATATATATATATATATATATATATATATATATATATATATATATATATATCTTGCCATTTTGTTTACTAACACCAGTTAACAATAAATAACAACAAAAAAACAAAAATTTTCTTTATCACCAGAAACATGTAGAAATTTAGAAAGGTGATGATCAGTTCACTTTGCTGAAAGATCCTTAGAAATGAATCATAAGTGATATTGAATGGAATTCCTACCACATATGTCTTCTTTTCTTTCTCGTTTTGGAATGCATTTAGGTTAAAACTCACTTTTGTTCTCGAAGATTTATAACACTTGAAAAAAAGTCATCCCAAGCATTCACATGTAAATGAGAGAAAACATTTAGACAAAATTACCTTATTTTTAAATCAAGTTTACATTTACTTCTTCGACATACACATGTCTATGTAGACGGAATTAAGTAAATTTTAGGAATACCATGACGCAGTAAAGCATTAATTAGTTAATTTTACTAAGACCGTAATTTAATTGGGACAAGCTAGGTATTATAGGACTGGATTTAGATATTAATCCTCTTTTGCTTTTGTGCTGTTAAAACGTCAAATATTATTTCCTGTTCTTAGTTGATTCAATATCATTAGCTGTGCGCTGACTTTTTTTTTATTTTTTTATTTTTTTTATTTGACTTTTATGCTCGAGTTCTTTAATCCTTCCCCGCATCCTCCATATTCCGAAATGTATTTTAATTACGCAGAGATAGATATAATATCATCTTCAGATGATAGATATGAATATTTGTTTTTGTTCTTTGTAGATGGTGGTTTATCCTTTTATTTCTCGTCATTTTGTCTCCCGATATTGTGGATATTTTACAAGTAGTATGCTTTTCTATGATGAAAACCTTTTAGTCTGTTCATAACAATTAACATTTGAAAATGTCAGTTAGAGAACAGGACCCCCCGTTTTTTCGTAAAGCATTTTCATAAAACTATTTTACATATTTCTTCCATTTTTTAGTGCTAATGTATAATTCCATACCATAATTTATGTATCTGATTTTCCAAATTACAAAAAACATTCAAAGTTATGCAATGTATGTGCATACCTATACTCATCCATAACCAAACACACACACGTACAACTGTTCATCTACATACACATATACAAGTGGGCGTATGCCTACATATCCAAATAAACACAAATATACCTTCAGAATGCACACGCCCGCGCACACTCACAAGCTAAAACCAGGAACGCAGACCTTTGTATAGTCATATAAAATGCTAATAATTCCACGGTCATCGGCCATTCCTGCAGTGAACAAGTCGAGGTATGCAGCTGTAGCAGCCGCGAGGTGAAGGACCTCCTGTAACAACAGCTGTCACTTCGAAAGGTCTGGTCATTAGTCTAGACCAGAGCGCCGT
>BOPN01005349.1:47500-49813 GCA_017312705.2 Penaeus japonicus
AAATGATTTACTATACGTATCTACATCAACAGCAACTTCAAGATCATCATCAACAACAATAAATATTAAATAATAATAATGACAGTAATAAAAAAGGACCACAATTACTAAAACAATTACAATAATTTTGATAATAACGATGATGATAATGATAATAATTATAATAATTGTATGTGTATGTATGTGTCAGTCCATAAAGGAGTAAATGAAAGTATCGGTGTTTTCGTGATATGGTGGTCATCAACGCTCTCTTAGTGAACAAGCCACTTGGAGGTCGTACGACTTTCGAGGACAGCTAAAAAGGGACACTACTGATTAAAAGAAATTCTTGGTCCGTTCCTCCAGCAGCAGCGTTACCAGACTCCGGGGTCTTATAGAGGACTTTAAGGTGCTGACACCTAACGATCGTCACAGCCGGTGCTATTCTGTTACTCCTGTGGTATGAGAAAAGAGACCCGGGTTATGTGCGACATCTGTGACGTTGCACTCCATTTCCAAAGGCACCAAAACTGGCACAACTATTAGACAGGGTATTTTTCCTCTTACCTTGGTATTTCTTCGTAATATAGATAAAATTGGGAAATTGGAACAAACTCCCTTTGAAATCCATTATATCCTGTAAATACACCGCTATGAGATGACTGCGCTCAACCGAATCTTTCATGTTAATTTTATCGTAGTCCTCGCTTCTGACCCAACTATCATGGCACGAAGAATGCGATGACTTGAAACATCTTATTCATACTTAATGTAGATTAACCTTGCAAAATGTTTGATTTGACATTAGCAATGCCATTATAAGTTGTATTTCAATGTATAAGTTACCCTAGCTATATCTTTCACTCCTCTTATCTTGCAAGTATGTTCCCTTTAATTACGGTAAAATCGGAAAATCGAATAATCTTCACGTTGAACCCTTTGTTTAATGTTAATGTTATTGAAGCTTTTTTGTTGAGCACACTTTAAAATGCCACGCTATTCTTTTCGAGGAATTTCCCAAGTTTGCTATTTCTAGGTTTATCTTTCCATTATAGGACGTGTTCATCATTAAGGATTTTCTACGCCTCGCCTAGTTTTTTTTGCTGAACAAAAACTTTCAACTTTCCATTTAATTCAGAATAATCCCTGAAACAATGTCTCTATGGACCGGCCACCTATTGGCTTATGTGTATTAAGGACGCGGGTTTGTATATCAATCTGGGTGCTAATGAAATCTGTCTGGCATGGTATTAAGATATTAGATGCTGACTATATGAAGATATATCCAAACGCGCACGTGTGTTTATATACACACACATGTATATATAGTTGTTTGTCTGGATACATGTGTGTGTGTGTGTGTACAGTACTGGAAAAAATTATCATGGATTCTTCATTTTGCTATATCAGAATAATCATTCAAATTAGTACTTTGTTTGACCATCCTTTGCAAAAATAAGCTTGGGAATACTACGTGGCGTTCCAGAAATGTACGAACTACAAAATTCTTTGATTTTTTAAAATTTAACCAAACTTACTTAAAACGCTATGAGTTGAGATTTGTTTGTTATTGGTACATCGTGTATTTCATCTTTCCGTTCATACAAGAAACTCTCAATTGGGTTCATATTGGATGAATTTCCTGGCAGATGAACACCATTTTATTTGCATTTTTTTATTTTATTGTATGGCAGAGTCTTGCTGGAAAATTCAGAGTGTTTCTGTATACCATTCCCTTATTTGAGCCATGAGACAAATTTCTAACACTTTCATATATTTATCTTAGTTCATCAACAATGTCCCTTGGGGCATGCTCTGATATGACCCCCTTTTGTAGAAATTTTATGGTATTCTTTAGACATTCTGGCTAGAATTCATCTCTAGCTCTTCGCTTGATGGTCTGGATGCGATCATCAAGTACTTGGATGGCTGACTCATCATAAAAAAAAAAAATCTGAAACAAATCGAAACAAGAGACCATTGGAAGCAGTGCAAAGAAATTCTGAAATTTTAGTGGCGTCACGTGGTGTGTGAACAAAAAAATTGTGTTGATGAATTATATTTTGCTCTTTTATCATGATATTCTGTCGAGCTGTATATTGTTACGTCAGTTAGTTACACAGTAGAACATGAAATAAGACTTACCACCTTTTCCCAATCGTCTGATGTCCATTCAACATGTTGCCGTGTCCATTCTTTACGTCAATGCATCAGGGTCTTCGTAAGTTGCGGGTTCTTCCTCGGAAGACATGCTCGCAACCTAGCTTCCAAAAGCCTGTTATTCAATTTCCATGTGTGGATATTTAATTTTGAGATAGTGAACAACAATAATAT
>BOPN01005350.1:0-7500 GCA_017312705.2 Penaeus japonicus
TATATATATATACATACATATATATAGATAGATAGATAGATATGTTAATGGTAATAATTTTTAACAGATTAAACCGCGCTTGCTTTTGTTGCATAAGACTGAATCAGGTAAAAGAGCCATTTGATTACGTGCTATTGCATGTGAATAGGTATTCAATATCCAGGATCTAATTTCCACACGTTATTCAAAATACACTTTGAAGCTCAGCCAATTGAAATATCAATATCAAAGTCACAACCATTTTTTCTCTCTCTCATTTTCCCATTTCTTCCATTTTCAAATATCTAACGGAAATGACAAGTAGGTCATCTCAGGTCATTAGTTCTGTTGCATATATTCAGCGACAAACAGCTGAAATATCAATATGCATCCGGTTGCAGGCCTCCCTCTCCTTAGTTCGTGTCCAGCTGTGCATGACAGGGTCTGCATGACCAGATGAAATAGCTAGAGTGAAGGCATCTGTGTTGCAGTTATATCATGCGAATGAAATAGTTCATGTTCTTGTTGTTTATGTTTGTTCGAGTTGGACGCTCGCGACATTCCTTTGACTTTTTATTTTAAAGACATTTTTTTAAAGACTTTCTATTTAAAGACATTTTATTTAAAGGTTTGTTGTTGTTGTTTTAGAAGGGGGAGGGGTGGATCTAAATTTTCATAAACGCGATTGAATCGAAGCCCCGCTCTGCCAGGAACTGGAACTCCTCTTGAAGGCCTTTGGCTCGGCACACCACGGCCTTGGGGGGTCGTCGGAATGTCACTTTGCCTTGATGTCTCTGGAGCCGCAACGCTGCAGTGGTTACCGAAGCTTAGACTCTTTTGCCTCGGGGTTTAGTCTTTCTTCAGGATCTTTTAAACACACACACACACACACACACACACACACACACACACACACACACACACACACACATATATATATATATATATATATATATATATATATATATATATATATATATATATATATATATATATTCATATATATATGTATGTATGTATACACACACACACACACACACACACACACACACATATATATATATATATATATATATATATATATGTATATATATATATATATATATATATATATATATATACATATATATATCAAGAGGGAGAAAGAGAGAAACACAAACAACACAACATTAATGATAATTACTCTTGACATCACTTTGTCTCAACTAATGTAATTAGACACTCCGCATTAACAAAGATTAACACAGCCCAGAGACAGAGCTTTATTAGCAAGGAAGAATCTCCCTCGCCCCTGTTATTGTTATACTTCCTTCGTTATTTCCTTTCCCTGAACATCCACAGACATTATACCTTTTCAACGTTCTATGAAAGCTGGCAAATAATTTGTACGAAGTGAAGAAATATTCGGTCGGTTAATTCATACCACAGATCGGGAAAGATGCCTTTTCCATGACTGTTGCTTACCGAATGCAATGTTGCAGAGAAATGTTTACATAAACATGGGGTCTAAAGTGAGCCATGTATAATATGTGTAAATGCACTGATGTGTTCTGGTATTTATGGATATATATACATGGAAAATTCTATATATTTGTTTGTATACTATTCAAAGGGAACCATTTGATGGGAATCATACAAAATATATGCTACGTTTACACATTACAAAATGATTCATATTTCATTCTCCCTCCGTGTCTGTTACTCGTGGTTGCTCTCTATCTATCTCTCTGTCTTTCTCTCTCTCTCTCTCTCATTCTCCCTCTTTCTCTCTCTCTCTCTATCACACACACACATTCTCTCTTTCTCTCTTTCTCTTTCTCTCTCTCTCTCTCTCTCTCTCTCTCTCTATCTATCTATCTATCTATCTATCCCTCTCTCTCTCTCTCTCTCTCTCTCTTTCTCTCTTCCAGTGCCTGGAGCACTGACATTATTTTTTCTTCAGAAATTCTCTTTTAAACAGAATATCCAACAGATTTGAACTCTGAAGTTGTTTGTTATTTGACAAATACCTTCCGACGTTTCGTTTTTCTTTTCTTTTTTACAATTCGTTTTCATCTTTCCGTCGAAAGAAAAAAAAATCACGGCGGAAGTTTGTTGTTTATGCACTTGGTAAATACAAAGCATGATTATGATAAAAGAAAGTTTGTTTGATCGTGTCTCATCAACGAAAACTTACCTCGTTTCCTATTTTTTTTCTTCTTCGATGTGCATCTTATTGCTTAAATCTCTTCCCCTGTGGCTGTTGATGTTGATGAATATTTCTACCAAAAAATGGAGATAAAACAGTAGATAAAACATTACAGCTTCATGTTTATGTTACCTATATTTTCTAAACGTCTTCCGGTTTTGCTTAGACAACTTTCGAGAAATTATATATATGTATATATATATATATATATATATATATATATATATATATATATATATATATATATATATATACGTGATTATTAGTTTCATTACCGTTATGCCGGTTATCATTAGGAGGGGTTGTTGTTGTAGTTTGTGTCGTTTTACTCATCCTATGGCCATTGTTATAGTCGCTCTTATAGCTACGGTTATATTCATAAAACCTTATCATTATGTTGTAATCAATATCATCGTCATCGCTATCATCCTCGTCATCATCATCATCTTCATCATTATCAATCGCAGCAGCAGCATTTTTTTAATCATCATCTTTATCATTAGTTAGGTAGGCTCTTTTATAAGGATTATCATCCCTATAATCTCATTCGTGATATAATCACATCTTGAATCAAAGCAGAAAATCATATGCAGCTTAGTATTCCACATGTTATTTTCTTGAATTAACGAAAACATATATATACAAAGGTAAGCTCACATAAAACCATGTGACATGATTAGAACACAATTACTGTGGTGATAAGCAACAAAGAAGCACATTGGGAAGTACATGGCTAGAGGCAATCAATTAATGAATATAACCAAATAAAGCAATGCCAGACAGGTAAGTATTTACTTTTCACAGCATTCTCGAGTTAATGGAATTCGCGTTTTATACAACAATCCCTCACATTGCCCTTAATTATGTTATAGATATGTTCATGAGACAAGGGCATATATGATAATCACCGACTGTGGTGCGTTCCCTATTCATCCAGAAAAGATAAGATTGTTACATCTGATAGAATTGAACTGGAGTTTCCCCTCATTAAGATGACAGTTTTTTTTTTGTTTTTTTTTTTTAACACATTAAACAGTTTGTCAAATCTAACCTAGTCGGACGTTGTGAAACAGTATAGCAGTTATGCATACATATTACTATTGATTTTAAGGAAAGGACAGACTGTCATGTACTTTCGCAGTTTGTTTTATATGATGATCAGGTATATCAGTCAAAAAGCAATGATTCACTTGACATTCATTACATTCGTTACCCTCATAATGTTGCCATGACAACAGATAATTTGGAGATGTCCGATGCCGCGTCCATGTTCTTCTCCGTCATTACCTTTCCTTTTATGTTCACAAAATCCTTCGTAGATCGCTTTGGCTCGCTTTCAGCCCGGTAAATGTCCGACTTCATCAGACAGACTAACACACAGTAAGACAAATAGGGTTAGGAAAAAGCCAGTGTGGCGGGGAAGGGGCAGACTGATATATATATATATATATATATATATATATATATATATATATATATATATATATATATATATACGTGATTATTAGTTTCATTACCGTTATGCCGGTTATCATTAGGAGGGGTTGTTATTGTAGTTTGTGTCGTTTTACTCATCCTATGGTCATTGTTATAGTCGCTCTTATAGCTACGGTTATATTCATAAAACCTTATCATTATGTTGTAATCAATATCATCGTCATCGCTATCATCCTCGTCATCATCATCCTCATCTTCATCCTTATCAATAGCAGCAGCAGCATTTTTTTAATCATCATCTTTATCATTAGTTAGGTAGGCTCTTTTATAAGGATTATCATTCCTATAATCTCCTTCGTGATATAATCACATCTTGAATCAAAACAGAAAATCATATGCAGCTTAATATTCCACATGTTATTTTCTTGAATTAACGAAAACATATATATATAAAGGTAAGCTCACATAAAACCATGTGACATGATTAGAACACAATTACTGTGGTGATACGCAACAAAGAAGCACATTAGGAAGTACATGGCTAGAGGCAATCAATTAATGAATATAACCAAATAAAACAATGCCAGGCAGGTAAGTATTTACTTTTCACAGCATTCTCGAGTTAATGGAATTCGCGTTTTATACAACAATCCCTCACATTGGCCTCACATTATGTTATAGATATGTTCATGAGACAAGGGCATATATGATAATCACCGACTGTGGTGCGTCCCCTATTCATCCAGAAAACATAAGATTGTTACATTTGATAGAATTGAACTGGAGTTTCCCCTCATTAAGATGACAGTTTTTTTTTTTTTTTTTTTTTTTTAACACATTAAACAGTTTGTCAAATCTAACCTAGTCGGACGTTGTGAAACAGTATAGCAGTTATGCATACATATTACTATTGTTTTTAAGGAAAGGACAGACTGCCATGTACTTTCGCAGTTTGTTTTATATGATGATCAGGTATATCAGTCAAAAAAGCAATGATTCACTTGACATTCATTACATTCGTTACCCTCATAATGTTGCCATGACAACAGATAATTTTGAGATGTCCGATGCCGCGTCCATGTTCTCCGTCATTACCTTTCCTTTTATGTTCACAAAATCCTTCGTAGATCGCTTTGGCTCGCTTTCAGCCCGGTAAATGTCCGACTTCATCAGACAGACTAACACACAGTAAGACAAATAGGGTTAGGAAAAAGCCAGTGTGGCGGGGAAGGGGCAGACTGATATATATATATATATATATATATATATATATATATATATATATATATATATATATATATATATATATATATATAAAGCAGTGAGGGAGTGAAGGAGACACTCACAGCGATATGATTAGGCAGAGAGAAAGGTCAAATATGCGCTACAAACTACAACCCACATGATGATACATCGAGAGCGACATAAATACGATTAATGATGTAAAATGTTTAGAATAAAATTTTGTATCATCTTCTAACTCAACAGGGATTTCAGAATTGATGTCACAAGTTTACGTGGCTCCTGTGTATATTAAAATAATCCCGGCGTGCATAAGAATAAAGAATTTCTAGAGCCTTTCTCTCCCCTTCCATAATTTGCATTGTGTTTCCCCTTCCATAGTACACAGTATTAAGTCTTTTAGTTATCCTATAGCCTTGCATTCATTTCTCATCAAACCTATACGTCGTTTTAATAAACAAGCTTCCCTTTTGACATACGAATCCTCCCCTTTTTGCCTGTTAATCTCTCTCTCTTGTGAAATGTGTCAGCTGCCTTTTATCCGCTGTTTCCATCCATCCCCTCTTTTTATTCTTCTGTCTTTTTTAGTCTGCATTTATTGTTCATTTCCCTCTCTCCCTGAATTTTCATATCATCGACCCCTTTATTCTGGTTTTGCAATCTGTGAGACAAATGCCTCATCAACGTCGATCCAGTTTCCGCGGGTATTTGAGATTTTCTTCTTTTTTTTCTTTCTTCTTTTTTCCTAATAGTAGAGATACTCTTCCCTAGCCAGAAATGTGGAATGTATTCACAGTGCGGGGCTGCCGCATTTGTAGGACATCCGTGCCTCGCAAGCTATTCATGCTAATTTTGAAATCTTTATGGGTTTGTAGATAGAAAAAATGTTTTTTCTATTACTGACGATATATATTTCGTTGTAGATTTAGTCTGTAAGTGTGCACGGTATTGCCACAATTTACGTTTAAGAGGAAATATGATATTTGAGACTTGTTATCGTCTGTGCTTGTTAATGGCATTACTCCAACGTTGTTAAGAGTGAAAATAGGAAGCACCCAATTAGCACAACAAAAAAGACGGACAATTTTAGCAACACTGAATCTCGACGTCCAAGATTGTTAATTGTCGTCTTCTCTTCATTCTCTTTTTTTTTTCTCTCTCCTTCTTTTTCGCTTTTGTTGTCTACTTCTCGTTGTTGTTGTCTCCTTCTTTTTTTCTTCTTCTTTTCTTTGTTATCTGATTTGTTTTTGCCTTCTAGTCCTACTTCTTTTCCTTCTTGCTTGGTCTTAATTTCTTCTCTTTCTTCATCCTCATTTCCTTCTTATTCGTTGACTGCCTTCCATCTCCCTTTTCCTCTTAGAGAACCCGAGGGAAATCTTATTTTCCAAGAAAAAAATAATTATATGGATTTCCAAATACCATTTCAAGAAGAAAGAATATTACAAGACGTTATTGCGTAAGCGCATGTAAGGAAATTTCAAATATGTCTATGGTACGTATAAATTTAGAATAAGAGATCACTATTGCGGAGTAACGAAGGATAATTGGACAAGATGGAACTGAAAAGCTTTGCTTCACTGAATACCTTTGAGGAATAATGGCTTCCTTTTCTTTCCTTCCCTTGTGTGTGTGTTAATTGATCGCAAAGACTAGGAATCAATGACAAAGTTGCACAACGAGATTAACAGGGAAGATGACGTCAGAGAGAGGATTTCAAACACGAACACGAGGAAGTGGTAGAGGATGATGAAGAAGAGGTGAACAAGATATTGTATTCTACATTGAATGATGCAGATTATGAATGACTTATTTAGTATCCGTGATATTAAAACTATATTTGATTCAGAGCAAACAGTTAATTCAGTATTTTTACTTTGCATTTTTAGAAACGGAGTGGAAAGGATGATGATAGTGTAATATGGCTTTTGGAGGGGAAAAGAAGCATCAATTATATTCAGAAGGTCTGTACAAATGTCGACACTCAGAGATTCAGAGTAAAATATTTGGGATCAACCATTACACAAAATAACAAAAATATACACACACTCGAGAAACTTCCACGAGTGAAAAAGGTAAAGTTAATTTTCCACAGAATGTACCAGAGCGTGACATTTATAACAGTGCTACTCAAACTATCTGATGTGGCGGACCGGATCGCCGCCCCCCCCCCCCCTCCCTCCCTCCCTCTCTCCCTCACCAGCGTGTCAGGAACTAGTGCCATAACATTGTGCTGTTTACGACCCAGAAAATATTATTTGAACGTTCGTAGTGATATTCATTTCCAGCTGAAAAATGTAGTGATATAACAAATGTTCAGATACACACACACACACACATAGATATATATGTATACAAAAATATATATATACATATATACACACACACACACACACACACATATATATATATATATATATATATATATATATATATATATATATATATATATATATATATATATATATATATATATATATATGTATTATATATATATATATATATATATATATATATATATATATATATATATATATATATATATATATATACATACATGTTTTAAATCATATTATCCTTTTTAGAAATATGAAAATAGTAATGATAATTGTGCGCCTGCACAGTTAAGTGTGCACATGCTGAAAATTCTTCATAAT
>BOPN01005350.1:15000-20000 GCA_017312705.2 Penaeus japonicus
GTGTTGTCCAATGTGTGATGTTTTGTATTTGCAAATGTTAAGATCAAAATGGTATTTTGATATATAACTTTAGAATAGAAATAATATCCACAGATATGTTTATGTTTCTTCAATATATTTTACATAACGCGTATAATATAACTCATTTAATGTCATGTATATTGCATGTTTAATAACAATTATATAGGATAGGATTCACTGTCCTGTGCAACCGTATATTCTCATTACATAAAGTTTTCATTAAATATAATATGATACTTTACATAAGTTTAACCTTGATCTGTTATTGCGAAAACATGTAATGGCAGAAATACATATATATATCATATAAATCATTCTAATCATTAACTAAACAAAATCAGTTTTTTAACAAGGAAGTTTGCAAATGACATCGTAACATTTTTGGACTTATGTCAGTCTAGAAAACTTTACTTATAGAACAAAAATATAACAAAATGAATCCCATAGTACTAGTAGTAGAAATAGCAGAAGTAGGTTAAGCAGCAGTAATATTGTCATTATTACGGACAAAACTATAGTTGTTGGATCATTCGAAGCTTATATGTATATATCATTTCAGATAAAATCCAACATATCTTAAGGGCTACACCGTATAAAGATTATATAAGAGTTTTCTTAAATGAAAACGTTCGTTTGTAAGTATCTCCTGCACTACGATCGCCCCGGGCTCACATCCGCGCTGTCGTGCCTGGTTAACATGATAGAAATGTTTACACTCATGCAACGAAATTCAGTCAATCAGCTTGTAAGATTTAAAACCGTGAACCAAGGTTGTTTTGAAATGTTTATGTCTTCGTTTGGTAAATCACTAAATATATCGTAGACTCGGCTTTGAATGCTTTGTTCACCATGTTCACATCGTCAAAATAACTACTCCATACATGTCCAATATCACAAATACCCACGCATATTCATATTCAGTTAATGCATAGATAACACTCACACACTTATATAACACTCACACAGTTATATAACACTCGCACACTTATATAACACTCACACAGTTATATAACACTCGCACACTTATATAACACTCACACACTTATATAACACTTACACACTCATATAACACTTACACACTCATATAACACTCGCACACTTATATAACACTTACACACTCATATAACACTCGCACACTTATATAACACTTACACACTCATATAACACTCACACACTTCCCCTCTTGAACTTCCTTCACCTTGTACCTTTTGTTTAAAGCCCCTGTAGACGCGGAGACTTCCCGCTCTCCCTTTTCCGCCTCATCTCATCTTTAAACTCATTCGGCCCCGAAGGCTTCCTCTCCATTGCCTTCTCAGCTGTCCGTACTTCTTTTGCAAATTCTCTCTTGTCCTCTAGCTCTCTCGTACCCTCTCCTTCATCCTCCATCCTCCTAGCTATCTTTCTGGCTTTTCCCCCCTGGCATTCATTCTCTCCCATCTTCTCAGCCAACCCCCCCGCAGCCACTCAGATCTTACACACTCCGACTCCTGTATCTAATTTTCACGGCATATGAAAACAAAATTCTTTCATATTCACCCGCTGTAATCATAGGTACAGAGGCTTGGCTGAACTTAGACAAACAAACCATCGAGACCTTCCCTCTCCTTTTCTCTAGTATGACAGGAATACGAAAAGAAAGCTTTACTAAATCCGGGAGGGGTTTGGGAATAATGCCACCAAAAGCTTCATTCACTGTCAAAGGTAAGCCAGGCCTTGACGCTGACTAAAATCGCTCGGTTCTAACTCTAAATTCCAAACAGCAAAGTTCTCTTGATCTCTGGCTATAATAGTCCTCGTACCACTGGTATTGAATATAGCCAGAGCTTCTATATTTCTCTCTCGCTTATCCCCTTTCAACCTCAACCCTGAATAGACAGGACTTTCTCCCTCTGCCTCTGGCTATGCTCCAAACCCCGCCATTCCCCATATAGACAGATACCAAGTTCACGATACATTCGTAGAAATGAATGCGGTAAATTCGATTACAAATATGGCAAAAGGCGACTGGTTAAGTATTTAGAGCAAACAAATAATAAGGCAAAAGTAGACACACATGCTCGTGCCCGCGAACACACAGAAAATGCAGGAGCCTCGATTTTCCTTTCTGTAAATTTCTGTATTTTGTTTTTATGTTAATCCGATGATACTTTACTTTTTTACTCCAAAGGGATTTTATTGTTTAACACCTACATATACATTGTGGAAGGACAATGCAAGTAACAGGCAGTCAGGTAAATGTAGTCATGAACTATCATACATAAAGATTTTAAATTAGATGTATTTTTGAAACAAAATCGTTTATCATTAATTTCTTTAAAATCTCATGGTTTAACTCTCAATATTCTCTCGTTGCGTGTAACATATCATCGATGACTCTTACTTTACAATGATAACATGGTAGATTGATTGTTATTTTATAATAACATCATACAATGCAAAGCATCATTTTGAGATCCCCTCAGACCAAACAATATTCCCTCTTTCGCAAATTGTACATTATCACCAATCTTTAGAAAAATACGTCTCTCAAGTTCAAACTAAACAATTCGCCAGATTATATTTCACAAAAGACGTCAATTGTAGCAACTCTATCCAGGTTTCTGCTTCGGTGATAGTTTGACTTCGTTTGGACTGATGGCAACTTGGACGTCAACAAGTAATCATGCCTTGATTACTTCCTTGAGCCTTGTGCATTAGATATTATGAAGTGAAATTAATTTAATTCAGATTATGCTTAATCAACTTCATGCGTGCAATTGTATAACGAACACATAAGACTACATAAAGAAAGTAGGAAACTCATGCCCGACCTTCATATTGTGATAATCGCGTCTCTGTCACATACCGAAAAGTGACAACACAAAGACATTACTGACTTAGCGCATAACCAGCATGTGTCCCGACGAATGTAATACAAGACTAGAAATCTGGTTAAGCTGGCAAATAAAAGGGGGAGATTCGCAACACATAGAAGGCCTCGAAAACTCAAATATTTACGCAGGAATGTATCCAGGATTTCAAAAAAGGGGGAGAGAACCAGTGGTGGAAAATGGGTTAGGTTTCCAAAGCCTTCAAAGAGAAAGGGGCCGAGCGCTTCTCGCTTGCATGGCGGACTTATTTACCTTTCTCTTTTATCATTGACTTCAATAAGTCACTGGTGAACTAACCAACATTAAATGTTTTTTTGTTTTTTGTTTTTAACTATTCGCAAATCTTGAGGGGGTATGTACCCTCTGCGATCATTATTGTTGATCATCATAATCGTAATTATCCTTAGCATTATTATAATTGATAGAACTACTAGTAGTTGTCACATCATCATCATTATCATTATTGTTGTTGTTGCTATCTTTATCAGTATAATGAGCATTACTACATTTATTGTTGTTATTACAGTAGTGGTACTGTTAAGATCATAATGATGATTATCAACGTTATCACTATTATCATTATCATTATTATAATCATCGTCATTACTATCATCATTATTATGAGTATCATTATTGTCATCATTATTGTTGTTATTGTTATTATAATTGTTTTATTATCGTTATTAGTATCACCATTATCATTATTGTTATCATTACTTTTATCGCTGTTATTGTCTCTAGCATTCTTTATCATCATCAATATTATAATCATCATTATTACTATTATCATTATCATCCCGATTATTGCCATTATCATCAACATAATTATTATGTTTTAAATCATCATAATCATTATTAACATCATCGTTATTTTCATCATTACTATTATAATCATTATTACTTTTGTCATCATCATTATTCTTAACGGTATTGTCATTGTTGTTGTTGTTATTCTATTTCAATTATTAACATTATCATCATCATATTCATTATCATTATTATCATCATTATCACCATCATCATCACCATAACCATCACCATCTTCGAAATATTACTGACGGTCTGTGGCGAAAACTTGTGCAGTGAAACGGATCCGAGTACCGATTATTATCGCTTTTATTATTTCACTGATGTGATATTTATTACCAATATCTTCAGTAGTGTTAGTGGTATCATTAGCATCATCGTCATCATCACCATCATCATCACCGTCATCATCACCATCATCATCATCATCATCATCATCGTCATCATCATCATCGTCGTCGCTGCCGTCGTCTTCTTCATCATCATCATTATCGTCATCGTCATCATGATCGTCTTCGTTGTTGTCGTCATCATCATCATTATTACCGGTACCATTTATCCAAACACCAGTCCCTGTGAAAATAACAATATTAACCCGTTAACGACGTGTTTTCATGTCACCAATTTCCGAGTCTTCACGTCGGGGGACGTGCGTGCTCCGTCATGAAAGGTATATGTATGTATATATATATATATATAAATATATATATATATATATACATATACATACATATATATATATATATATATGTATATATATATATATATATATATATATATATATATATATATATATATATATATATATACATGTATATATATATGTATATATATATATATATATATATATATATATATATATATATATATATATATATATATATATATACATGTATTTATATGTATATATATATATATATATATATATATATATATATATAAGTGAACGAAAAAGAATGAGAGGAAGAAGGAGAGGAAAAAGAAGGAGGAGAAGAAGAAGGAGAAGAAGAAGATGAAGAAGGAAAAGGAGGAGGAGGAGGAGAAGAAGAAGAGATTAAGAAGAAGAACAAGAAGTCTCCTTTAAGCCCCTGAGGTACCGAGCTTCCACCACCAATGCAAATCTTTTGTGCTTTTCTGCTTGACCTGCTCGCGGCCTCCGTCAGTTTGGTATTAGGGAGCTTATTTGAGCGCAAGAGGAAAGTGCATGTGGCGCGCAAAGTGCTTGCACTGTGTTTCGTGGAGGTTTTTTTTTTTTGTGTGTGTGTCTTTTATTATTGATATTTCTTTACTTTTATTTTGAAT
>BOPN01005350.1:27500-30000 GCA_017312705.2 Penaeus japonicus
TCTAAGTAAATCATCATAAACATATAGGTAATGAATATAAATAGTAAGTAACGAAGTGATAATATGAAGTATGAATATATGAGTGTTTTATACAAATGTTTTAATAACAAGTATAAACAGTAAGGGAAGAAGTATAGATTGTTAGTAAATAAGCATAGATTATGCCCAAATAAGTATTAGTATGCAAGTAACAATCATAAACATAAAGTCAAAACATATATCAAGTAAATAAGTAAAATACATAAGCTATAAGTACAAACACTAAAACAATAAGTATGACCAGTAAGTAATGAATGGTAAAAGTGAATACGTATAACCTGACACATATGAAGTTATATATTCCTAAATAGATTTAAAATATATATATATATATATATATATATATATATATATATATATATATACAAATTTATATTTTCTAAAAAGAAAAAAAAACTATGACCTGGATTGTAATTTTCTTTTCCTCGGTCAATTTTCTTCTTTTTTTCTTCTTCTTTTTTATCATCCTTTGTCTTTTTTCTGTTTGTTTTGACGTTCATTTTGTGAAGAATGTTCTGAAGTAAGTCAGGATGTATATATTGTTTCCCCTGTTGTATGCGTTGTCCGTTTTCATTGTGAATTTTTAATTTGTCTTCGTCTGGACTGTCTTTATTCCTAGTTTTCTTCTTCAACATACTTATCCATTTATTCATAGATTCAATTATAATACATTAATTCCCTAACTTATACATTCATTCACTAACTTATGCATTCATTCACTAACTTATACATTCATTCATTCATTAACCTATACATTCATTCATTCATTAACTTATACATTCATTCGCTAACTTATACATTCATTCACTAACTTATACATTCATTCATTCATTAACTTATACATTCATTCACTAATTTATACATTCATTCACTAACTTATACATTCATTCATTCATTAGCTTATACATTCATTCCCTAATTTATACATTCATTCACTAACTTATACATTCATTAATTTATTTACTTATACATTCATCAATTCATTGAATTACACATTGAGTCATACATTATACATTATACACTTATACATTATACATTCCCTTATCACATCCTTTATCACAGCATCATCCAGGAATCTCACAGGAAACCGTTCCTTGCCGCCATTTCCCTCAAGTGATGCCCTCTCTTTACCAAAATGACTAACACTAAGTCATGCTTGTGTCGCGTTTTTTTTTTTTTTTTTTACACCAACGACCAATGTGAGTTAATGGTGGTGGTGCGGGTAAGGAGATCTAACTTATACAGAGTCGTCTAATGCACAAGGTAGTTGGGTGGTTTCTAATTACCTTGCGTTCATATATAGAAGTCGGTTTGTTTATGCTAAGCAAGGAAGGGAAACATAGGAGTCGGTTTGTTTATACTAAGCAAGGAAGGGAAACATAGGAGTCGGTTTGTTTATGCTAAGCAAGGAAGGAAAACATAGGAGTCGGTTTGTTTACACTAAGCAAGGAAGGGAATCAAAGGAAAACACACGAATATGCCTGAGGCCTTCATCAGAGTATAAATACACGAGGGATACAGAGTGGGCTGTGATTGCTACGGGTATCAGATCGACCCTGTGATTAGTTGCACGACAACCTTGGATAGTTGTGGCAATCAGAATATCCTTTGCTTGTTTCTCTCTCTCTATATATATATATTTTTTTTTTTTTTTTCGAGAGTATAATCGTAAGATGCATCATGGTTCCCCATCGCAGTAGAACTAGTGCTATTTAGCTGATTCATTCTATAGTGACTCAAATAATTATAAATGTCTGATTCCAATAAAGTTTGTGTCCTACAGTATCGTATATAACAAAGCAACAAAAGTGCAAAAAACGAATGAAATGTAATCTTTTCACTTTAGCTTGCAATCGTCAGTGACGAAAAGAAATCAAATACTTAATACTCTCTCTCTCTCTCTCTCTCTCTCTCTCTCTCTCTCTCTCTCTCTCTCTCTCTCTCTCTCAATCTATCTATCTCTTCCCCGAAATAACCACATATCTACGGTTATATCATGAAAAAAGGAGAAAATAGTTTTAAAAAAACGGATGATAAACGGATGAAGAGACAGAAACCAAATGGATGATAATAGTTCTGTGTCCACGAATGATAATTGCCACTAACCGTTCACCCACACAAAAACAAATAAAAAAAGAAAGAAAAACAAACAAGGAAAAGTGAAACACAAAACACAGCCAAAGGGAGAGAGAGAGAGAAAAAAAAACGAACACCTAATTAAAACAAAGACCTTTTCCCATGGCCGGATAATTAGAAAAAGGGACACTGAGAAAAGGGTTCAATTGTTCCCCCTGGCAGGAGTGACAGCCGAGGAAACGGCTTATCACAAGGAGAGCAAGGGAGACACCGGGGAAATTAAGGTCTTGGCTTCTCGGCGGCGGAGGAGGAGGAAGGGGAAGAAAAGGAGAGGGAGGAGGAGGAAGGGAAGATGAAGGGAAGGAGCTGGGGTCTCGAGGGAAGG
>BOPN01005350.1:52500-60000 GCA_017312705.2 Penaeus japonicus
ATTAGTTACATACATCATCAAAATATATGTGTACTATTCAAAAGCGGATAATTTACCTGAAACGCTTGACCTGTCGTTTGTTACCTCGCAATGTATGTAACCTTGGATGATTAGAAGCTTCCCGACGCGCTGTCCATGTTCTCCTCCGTCACGGTGTACGCAGCTTTTATTATTTACTGATATTTTGAATACAATCCTTCATGTATCACTCTGACTTCCAGTCCGGTAGACGCCCCGCTTTATACACATTCACCACTGTGGCGGTGGAAGTCCTGTGGCGACGGACGTCAGCTCGAATTCCGGTGATAAAACCACGTCCTGCTTTACCGCAGGAAGCTTTGCCGCGCGAGTTCCAGTAGGCGTCGCTGCCGGGGATGGTTGTGGGCGGTTTTTCAGATCATCCATCCTTATTCAAGACCTATCAGCGGTTTTGTGGCATTGGTGATAAGAACGATGATGAGGATAACAGCAATGATAGCGATGATATTTATGATAGTAAGAATCACCATAGACTCATCATTATAACAATAATTAAAATAACAAAAAAAAATGATGATGATAATAATGAAGATGATAATGATGAAAGTCACAACGCTAATTTGTCACTCGCGATTTCACTTACCCAGAGTTCCCACCCACGCAGCTGTAAAGAAAAGAAAATGATCAGAAAATTAAGAAGGCCGTCGATCGATGACGCAACCGCGAGGCAAATGGGCAAAGTTGGGCAACAGAAGACAATATTTTCGCTAACAGGACACTGTTAATGGGGGGAGCAGCTCGCGTTCTCCTGGTCAAAAATGGGTGTTCTTTCATGCATACTTTGCATAGGAAATCACGTTTTAATTGGGTGTGGGTGTGAGTGGAGGAGAGTAAGATAATTGTATTTCCATTTTTTTTTCTTTCTTTTTTTTTTTGCGCATACGTAATGGGTGGGGGAGGATATTACATTTAGGATCAGTCAGATTTCCAAAATAAGCATTTTTTTATCCTTTTAGTTCAGGTTATAGATGTCTACGTTTACCAATCACATGCACTCAGAAATTCATGTACTTTATAGCTTAAAGTCGATAGACTCTGTGACAGGAGCCACACGGTATCACATTTGGTTAAATGCACACTTAAACACACACGCACACACATACACACACAATGATTTTATATTCTTGAAATACCAAGATTTACTGCACAGCTTCGTTCACCATTCGAGTGAGTGCATACATTTTTCTATCTTAAACTACTACCATATCCACCATAAAATCATCATCACCATCACGATCACCATAGAATCTCTACCATCATTACGATTTTTTAAATACTTTAAAAAGGGAAAAAAACTATATATGCTGTTTCGCAAATAGGATATCACGTTTCCGGACTTCGGTCAGAATCATCATTATCAATTATTTATCTTGGGTAGTAAAGACAGCAGCCATTATGGAGAGGAATAGAGGAATGATAAATGTTTCTCTCATATTTAGTTGCATCCCAGGGCTGTACTCTCTCCCTACTTTATTTTCTCGTCATCTTCATCTTTCACTTTCATTTTTTCTTTCACTTTTACTTTTACTTCATCTCTCTACTCATTGGCAGAGTTGATATTCTTTTCATCAATTGCAACTGAAAATGCTGTTGATCATGAACTAAGACTGAGACATGCAACGGAACTATATGGCAAGTAAATGAATATGAATGGTATTGATGATAATGATGACGGAAATCATAATAATGATTATGATAATGATAATAAAGGTAATAGTAATATTGATTATATTTATACTTATAATGATAGCAGTAGTATTAGAAATGATAAGCATAAAAGCAGATGAATGACAATGATGATAACAATGATAATATCTGTGATAAAAATGATAATATAACAATAATGATGATGATAATGATAATAGTAATAATGACAACAATGATGATAACTAAGAATTTGATGATAATGATATTGATGGTAATAATGATGATAACAATAATAATGATATCAATAATAGTGATGATAAAGGATCATAATAATGATAGTGATTATACTGAGGATGAGGAGGAGGGGGAGAGGGATAGTAACAATGATAATAATGATTCTAATGAGGATGATACAAATAATCATAGCGATGATCATTGCAATAATAATGATGATAATGATACTAGTACTACAAATAATAGCATTAATGATGATGATTATAATAATAATGATGATGATAATCATCATCATCATAACAATAGTAAGTAAGGATGATAATGATGATGATAATATCAATGATGATAATACAAATAATAATCAAAACTGTTACGACACACCTTGTGCCAGGCGCGTGTCGACTTTTGCACTTTGCTGAGGGTAATATCATGAGATCTGAGGCAAAGGTAAATTGGTATGCAATTGCAGAAACTCTGCTGCACCAAATACTGCCTTGGTTGTCCACTTGTGACTTTGTTCTGATTGAAAAATCAATTTAAAAAAAAGTACAAGACCTTCGACTATCGAGAAATCGGTAAACATAGAATGGGAATGATGTTGATGATAATGAAAAAAAGTTATATTCTTTGTTATTGTTATTGATGATAAAGGTAATAACAATATTAATAATTATGATAACGACAATAATAATAGCAATAAAGAAAACAAGATAATTGATGATGATGATAGTAAGATGATAATGTTTAAGATAATGATCATAACAGTAGCTGCAATACTAATAACACTGACAATAAGCATCATTATAACAACAAAGATAATATCAATAATGATGATCATCGCCACGGTGATATTGCTAGATAACCACAATAATCCAAACAACAATAACGATAATAATAATAATAATAATAATAATAAAAATAAAAATAATAACAATAATGATAATAATAATAATAATAATAATGATAATAATAATAATAATAATAATAATAATAATAGCAATAATAGCACCAACACAACAGTTGCATCATCCACTTCATTAAGAGACACGACTCGGCTCACATCATCGTAATCTGGCGAACGGCCGCTCCTTCCGCTTGAAGCGCGTAAATCCCTCGAGGTGCAGCTCATTTGCACCTCGGCGCGGCGTTCCGCGAATAAGACAAAGGAATGTTGCTTAGTGGCTTCCCGAAAGCGTTCCTCGCGGCGGTGCTTGAGACGGAGGCTATTGTGGTCAGCTGATTAGAGGTTGACATTTTTTTTCTGATGTGGTTGTGTGTTTTAGGATTTTATGTTGTTTTTATGAGTGATTTGTTATTTTTGTGATTTTTTTTGTATGAATGTTGGAATGGTTGTGTTTGTGTGTTAAGATTAGGGAGTATAATTTTTTTTATCATTCTAAGGTGAGACTTGGAGGTTTATGTGTTTAGTAGACTGTTTTAGGAGAAGACTTCGACATAATAAGGAAGGTGATACTGATAATCGGCAGACACCGATGATAAGGAACATCGTAATATAGTGATATCCGTGATGGCGCTTTCAAAGATAATCCTCATCGTTATGTTCATTTTATCCTTACTTCCACCGAGGGTTTAAAGACCTACACTTAACCACAAGGGCGTGTGTGCCACTGCTAAATGCATCCGAGTGCGCCATTAGCCACACGAAATCAAACAAAGTGACACTAATACATATATATACATATATATACATATATATATATATATATATATATATATATATATATATATATATATACATAAAAAGACTAGAGGACCCAAGGAGACGTCTCTGCTCCATTGGTGGCGGACCTCAGGGAGGTCGAGCTTACCCATCTCGGGGATCTCTCCACCTACCTCTGTTTATTTTTATTTTCATTTTATATATATATATATATATATATATATATATATGTATATATATATATAATTTCATATATTTATATACATATATGAATATAAGTATGTATGTGTGAGGGTAAAATATATATTTAAGGTGAAATATAAAATAAACAGATAAAAAAAAAGGATGCACATAAACATAAACACCCACACACAGACTAGCCAAATCAAACTTCGAACAGGTTTTACGCAACAGACAGACAGGCAGGTATGATGAAAACAATAAGAAAAAATATTTCGTGCAGTCGTGTCCACATCTCGTCATATCAATTCGTGAAAGGTCGCTTGACATGAAAGGACTCGATCCAGGGTCCTCTTGTAAGTTTTCTTGACCTTTCCTTGACCTTTGCCATTCCACCATTGCTGTTTTTAAAATATTTTTTTTTATTGATTTGATATTTTCTTAAATGATTACTCATTATTTTCATTTTCTTTAGTTACTCATTATTTTCATTTTCTTTAGTTCATGCATGTATAGGCTCTTTTAGCGATATATATACATACATATATATACATATGTGTGTGTGTATGTTTGTGCCTCTATGAATATGCGACAAAGACTTACGTATAATAAGTATCATCCTTTATTTTAGATTTTATTATGCACCATGTGAAATAACTGCAAAGAATATTGTTCTTCTTTTCTCTCTCTCTTTCTTTCTCTCTCTCTCTCTCTCTCTCTCTCTCTCTCTCTCTATGTTTATCTATCTATTTATCTGTATCGCTATCTATGTCTCCCTCTATAGCTATATTTCTTTCTATCTGTATCTATCTATTTTAGTGGAGATTTCAATGAAATAAGGAAATATATATATATATATATATATATATATATATATATGCATATATATATGTTACTCTCCCTTGCCCAAGGGCATACCTCAAAAGACTAGAGGTTGTAGTTTTTTTTTTTTTTTTTTTTTTTTTTTTTTTTTATAGCCCGGCCGCATACCATGTCCTTCAGCCCCGGGTAGGTCAAATATGGTCGGAAAAAAACTTAAAAATTAAAAGCGTCAGCAGGAATCGAACCCGCGTACACAAATTTATAGGTTAAGCATTAACCCACTAGGCCATCACAGTTGTGAGTAGAAATACTTGGTTAAATTTGGATTTTATCTATCAGAAAGCTTTTGAGCGAGGTTGACTGTGTGTGTGTGTGTGTGTGTGTGTGTGTGTGTGTGTGTGCGTGTGCGTGTGCGTGTGTGTGGGTCTGTGTGTGTAGTATCTCTTTCCACCATGAAAATTATAAAAAATATATGAATTATATTAATTATGTGCTCGCAGATAGCCTATGGGTGGTACAAGCTGTTCTCCACCTACTTCTGTTTATTATTTGTTTATTTTATTTTATTTTTTATAGTCCTGGCGCATATCATGTCCTCCAGCCCGGGGAAAGTCAAATATGGTCGAAAAAAAAGAATGTTTTTATGTTATTTTTATGAATTTTGTGAAAGTTGGAATGGCTGTGTTTGTATGTTAGAATTAGGGAGTATAATTTTTGGTCATTTCAAGATGGTTCTTGGAGGTTTGTGTGTTTAGTAGACTGTTTTAGGAGAAAACTTCGACATAATAAGGAAGGTGATAGTGATAATCGGCAGACACCGATGATAAGGAACATCGTAATATAGTGATATCCGTGATGGCGCTTTCAAAGATAATCCTCATCGTTATGTTCTTTTTGTCCTTACTTCCACCGAGGGTTTAAAGACGTACACTTAACCACAAGGGCGTGTGTGGCCACTGCTAAATGCATCCGAGTGCGCCATTAGCCACACGAAATCAAACAAAGTGACACTAATTTTCACTATTACCACAATAAGCGCGACGCATTATGAAGCTGTGTTTTTTCTAGAGAATGTCTGTGTGGGGGGGAGGGGAGGGGGGTATTCAGTTTAACATGCATGGGAAAAGATTTATTGTTGTGATACTTTTGTTGCATGTATCATAATACGTCACAACATTATGTGAATACCATATGTGACCTTTCTGGACTTCAAAAAATCTCTCAACATCTGTTAATTCGTGACGAAACATTCTACACTGCATAATTGAAACAAATTAATAATACGTGATACTATTATTAATAACTCCTCTATGGTTTCTACACTTCACCCATACTAAAACAGCTCAATGCTATATGTCAATGCCATATATGAAATCTCCCTAAGCTTCACGCATACTAAAACATTTCATAATTATGTAAATAGCATTTGTGACTTCGCAAGAATTCAGGCACACACGGTCAGCCTCTTAATGCTTCCTTCACTCTTCATCTACTCTCGTGTTTATGTTTCATCCGCCACCGTCTCTCTCTTCTGACTTTCATGGCGACATTTCACCGTTGTTTCATCTTTCTGCTTTTTCCTTTTGTTTTTTTTATATTCATTTTTGCTTCTTCTTAGTTTTTATTTGATTCGTATTTTATTTCCTATTTTACAGACTAACATTTTTTAAACGTGATAAGCGAAATATTTATTTATAAACCTACATGCATATTCATTCTGTAAATGTATATATATATATATATATATATATATATATATATATATATATATATATATATATATATATAATTTCATATATTTATATACATATATGAATATAAGTATGTATGTGTGAGGTTAAAATATATATTTAAGGTGAAATATAAAATAAAAAGATAAAAAAGAAGAATGCACATAAACATAAACACCCACACACAGACTAGCCAAACCAAACTTCGAACAGGTTTTACGCAACAGACAGACAAGCAGGTATGATGAAAACAATAAAAAAAATACACGTGCAGTCGTGTCCACATCTCGTCATATCAATTCGTGAAAGGTCGCTTGACATGAAAGGACTCGATCCAGGGTCCTCTTGTAAGTTTTCTTGACCTTTCCTTGACCTTTGTCATTCCACCACTGCTGTTTTTTTTTTTTTTTTTTTTTTTTTTTATAGCCCGGCCGCATACCATGTCCTTCAGCCCCGGGGAAGGTCAAATATGGTCGAAAAAAAAAATAAAAATTAAAAGCGTCAGCGGGAATCGAACCCGCGTACACAAATTTATAGGTTATGCTTTAATACACTAGGCCATCACAGTTGTGGGTATTTAATATTGGTTAAATTTGGAATTTATCTATCAGAAAGTTTTTGAGCGAGGTTGACTGTATGTGTGTGTGTGTTCGTGTGTGTGTGCGTGTGTGTGGGTCTGTGTGTGTAGGATTTCATTCCACCATGAAAATTATATGAATTATATGAATTATGTGCTCGCAGATAGCCTATGGGTGGTACAAGCTGTTCTCCACCTACTTCTGTTTATCATTTATTTATTTCATTTTCTTTTTTATAGTCCTGGCGGCTACCATGTCCTCCAGCCCGGGGAAGGTCAAATATGGTCGAAAAAAAAAATAAAAAATGTTTCAACAGTCCGAACCCGCGTTCACAAATACATGGGTTATGCTTTAATCCACTAGGCCATCACAGGGAAGGGTAACAACAATAGTTTATATTTGGATCTTATTTATCAGAAAGTTTGTGAGCGAGTTTGTGTGTGTGTGTGTGTGCGTGTGCGTGCGTGTGTTTTAGTACTGTGATCATTGTGCTGTGGTGATCATTACTTCTCGTGTACCATAACGTTAGACTGACTGTGTTTTGGATTAAACCGAATTTGTATAAACCTTGTGTCTGGCATCACGTACC
>BOPN01005350.1:80000-85000 GCA_017312705.2 Penaeus japonicus
ATGACAGCAGTGAATTATGTTCTGTAAGTGTATAATGTATAATAATTAATCAGGTCAATCAAGGTTATTCTATTGATTATAAAAATTATTATTGTAATAATACCCACGAGTATGTTCTGGAATTGTTTGTTTTAATGCTGATATTGTAGTGTTTTTACGAATTTTAATTGGGATAAATGCAGTTGATATATACGATTATATGTTTTATTCTTAAATGTTGTTTTAGTTACGAAATTAATTGCATCAAGGAGATATTTTACTATACGGATTACGAACAAATAATGTTTATGTTTATGTTGTCAAGAGGAAAGGGAAAATATAGTGTTTATGATTATTGTTACGCGTCTGATATTATATTATTCAGACTTTTGTAAAATCGAGTATTTACATTTGCGTTTAATTTTACGACTTAGATTAGAGAAATTTTAAACAGTTTATAGTTACTCCTAAAGGAAGTTTTCTCTTATCCCTTTTAACAGAAAATGTAACATCAGTAAAGTCACTATGTTTGTTGTTATTGCTGTTATTATCATCTTCATCACCCTTGTCATCATCATTGTGATTATTACCATTAATATAATAATGATGATCATCATCGGATCATGATCACCTTTCTTTCACTTTGTCTCACACACACACCCACTCTCTCTCTATCTATCTATCTATCTATCTATTTCTTTCTCTTCTCTATCTCTCTGTCTATCTCTCTATCTCTTTATCTCTCTCTCTCTCCTCTCTCTCTCTCTCTCTCTCTCTCTCTCTCTCTCTCTCTCTCTCTCTCTCTCTCTCTCTCTCTCTCTCTCTCTCTCTCTCTCTCTCTGTCTGTCTTTCAGTCTCTCTGTCTCTCTGTCTCTCTGTCTCTCATTCTCCCTCTGTCATCCTCTTTCTTCATCTTCATTATAATCATAAGAATAAATGATGACAAGAATGATGCTAATAACAACAACGATAATGACTTTTCTGATTTCACATTTTCTATCAATAAGAGAGATCGATTTGAGGAGTAACTAAATAATGTTTTAAAAAATTCTCTGATACAGAGAATAAAAATAGATCAACCGCAAATCTCATTACTAGAATTAATAAGAGACTGAATTATGTAATATCGGACACGCGAGAATAAACAGAAAAAAGAAAGGAGTCAGAAATATATATATATATATGAAATTACGAAATGTTTACAGTTTTCTCCCTCTCTCTCGCTTTCCCTCTTTTCCTCCTTCTTGATTTTCCTTTTCCTCTCAATGCTGTAAACATGATTACATAAACATAATCCCTTTAATAAAATATCTGGATACATTTTATTTCGTCACTTATTTAAAACGTCCATTGGCATATTTTATATATTTTACGGACGGTTAACACGAATAATTGTATATAACAACTGCAATAAAGAAAACAGAAATTCTCAATCACCAATATAATGCAACTGTTATCAATATGATACTGTAATCAATATCATTATCAATACTTTAGAAGTAATGGTAATAAACAACAGGAATAATAATATTAACAGTGGTAACAACAATAATAGTAAAAATAACAATGACTACAACAATATCATCAACATAAGTAATAACAGCTATAAAAAAATAGCAACAGCAATTATGATGATAAATTTTGACATTCGAGACTGGGAAGGAGAGTGTCAGCTGCAGACCTCGATATAAAAGAGATGGGACGTAAGTTTAAGCCAAAACATCTGAAAAATTGCTTTAGATAGCAGCCCATCAAATGTGATTTCATACGGTAAAATTGTCAAGCAGAAATGTTAATTTTCTACTAAAGGTTTTTCTCACGAATATAAATTATATGGAAGTAGTTAAATTATATGAAGGTAAGTTGTGTAGCATCAGACACGTATACACACTTACACACGCAAACAAACACACACACACACGCACAAAGTTATCTCTCGCTCTCTTTCCTCTCTCTATCTCGTTGAATTACCCAAATACTACAAATGTTGTCCAGATCCCTACAATAAAACAGTAAAATTCATTTCATATTATTTTGCTTTAAAGTTTATATCCATATGTATGAAGTTAGTTATTGGCGATAACGAACGTTGAAATTGGAATCGTAAAATAGGTAATAGTGGAATATACTGGAATAGACACACGCGCTCACTTACCTCGGGGGCGCTTCCATCCGGGGTGGGGAGGGTGAGGGAGGGAGGGAGGGAGGGGGGAGATTGTGGAGGGACTGGTGGAGGGAGGGAGAGGGGGGATTGTGGAGGGACTGGTGGAGGGAGGGAGGGAGGGGGGGAGGCATTGAATAGGTGTTCCGTTGTATTAAGGTTTTAGTTTTCCTATTGGGTGAGTTGTATGACTCACGAAGTCTGTAATATCATCGACAAAGGCTTTTAATTTTTCATTTATTTTCAATTTAAAGTGAGTTTGAAATGATTGCTTGAGATACACATTGAATGGACTCAGGTCAAAGGTTTATGTTTCAGTATCAATAATATGCGGTTTATGAATATAGAACAAGGCGCTGGGGTATACAGTGGCAAGAGGAGCTCCGCCTCAGAAAATAAAGTTAAAATGATAAATGATCATGAAAATTATACCAATGGTGATTTTTATTGATATGGTTGAGTAAATACAAAGAGAAATATAACATAAAATATGCATCCATTCCTTGTACCTAGTTGGACTATCATATATAAGTGTGTGTGTGTGTGCACGCGTGTGTGTGTGTGTGTGTGCTAGTGTGTGTGTGTGTGTGTGTGTTTTCTTATGCATATGAATGAGTTTCTCCCTTTCCCAGGTAAGAGTTGGTTGATATTTGATAAGCGAGTTGGTGATCGAAATGGCCTTGGGAAGCGTTTTGTTGTTTTGCAATAGACAAATGCATCGGTGGACGTGTATTAAAGGGGTTTATAAAGGCGGGGAGATATTTTCACATTTCTAGGAAAGCGGCGCAAAACCTGTATCATTGTACTTACAACTGTTGTAGTTCAATTAGAACACCTGTTACTTGTATTTTCATGTTTGCTGCACAATTATTTGTTATTTAGTCATATGTTATCGAGGTAAAAGCATAAGTACAGGGACTAGGAAATTATCGTCGAGTAACTTTAGTACTGAATAATTTTGGAAGGTGAAGCGATTATACATAATTACTATGCCTCTTGCCTATCCCACCCCCTATTCTATATTCATAATCTGCATATCATTACATAACACTGAAACATGAGCATGAACATCCTATGCGTCTCACCAATCATCTCGACCTTAATTCAAATTGAAGATCAAATTAAAAGAAAAACCTAAATCAGTAATATCATCACCTTCGTGATTCAAACAATTCACCTGCTGTTAAACTGAAGCCCTTAAAACAACGGAACTCTCTCTCTCTCTCTCTCTCTCTCTCTCTCTCTCTCTCTCTCTCTCTCTCTCTCTCTCTCTCTCTCTCTCTCTCTCTCTCTCTCTCTCTCTTTCTGTCTCCCACCCACCCTTCCCGGTCGGCTAAAAGCGACCCCAGGGTGTGTGAGCTCGTTTGTCTATTCCATTAGCTCGCGACTGTACGTGGATATGCTAATCACATTTATCAAAATATTTTATATAAATTCATCTTCCCTGATCAAAAGGAACAATAGATGATTATTAAGCTACATACTCGAAGTCATGCAATATAGATGTAATAATCTTGAACAAATACATCATCATACATATCTTATAAGGTAATTCATGGTAATTATGGCAATGATAACATTAAAAATAACAGTCTACTTTGTTTGCATTACTCCATAGAAATAGCTACCATTACACAAAAAGACATTTTTATTCAATCCGTATATTAAGCGCTAAAAGATATGTTAATCAGTGAGAGAGGAATGTCTGCTTTTCATTCCATTGATATGAAAATAATGACCTGTATGTGTTGGGTCAGACATGGTCCGCGTAAACATACATGGAATTTCTTTCAGCTGATCTCAGTTCAGAATTTTACTACGCATCTTGCAGGCTGAATAAAACGATGAGGCTAACTATTAATAATTTCTAATTGCGTCAAATTCAGTATGGATCGTGAAATCATGAAATAGGCTAAAGCGACTCAATTCATTGAGAAACTCTGTCTTGACCATAATTATCTTGACGTTTGAACTGCTAACAAAGATAATTTTAGTAAAAAAGAAAAAAAATGGCGTAATTCAACATAACAGCAAGAAAAAAATCTACCGTTTAGATGAATCTTGCTGAAAAAAGGTATTAATTTTCTTACTTGATCACTCTTTGTATTTGAAATCGTTACAGACTCGTTAGTTTTCCTGTTGTTTCAGTCTCTCTCTATCTCTCAATCTATCTATCTGTCTGTCTCAGTTTTTCTTTCTCAGTTTCTCTCTCTCTCTCTATCTCTCTATCTATCTATCTATCTCTATCTCTTTCACTCTCTCTCTCTCTCTCTCTCTCTCTCTCTCTCTCTCTCTCTCTCTCTCTCTCTCTCTCTCTCTCTCTCTCTCTCTCTCTCTCTCTCTCTCTCTCTCTCTCTCTCTCTCTCTCTCTCTCTCTCTCTCTCTCTCTCTCTCTCTCTCTCTCTCTCTCTCTCTCTCTCTCTCTCTCCCTCTCTCCCTCTCTCTCTCTCTCCCTGTCTCCCTCTCTCCCACTCTCTCTCTCTCTCTATCTATCTATCTATCTATCTATCTATCTTTTTCTCTCTCACTCTCACTCTCTCTCTCTCTCTCTCTCTCTCTCTCTCTCTCTCTCTCTCTCTCTCACACACACACACACACACACACACACACTCCATCTCTCCCTCTCTCCCTCTCTCCCTTTTTCCCTACCTCCCTCTCTCCCTGTCTCCCTGTCTCCCTCTCTCTCTCTCTCTCTCTCTCTCTCTCTCTCTCTCTCTCTCTCTCTCTCTCTCTCTCTCTCTCTCTCTCTCTCTCTCTCTCTCTCTCTCTCTCTCTCTCTCTCTCTCTCTCTCTCTCTCTCTCTCTCTCTCTCTCTCTCTCTCTGTCCCTCTCTACCGGGAAACCACAACTTTGTAATCGA
>BOPN01005350.1:92500-97500 GCA_017312705.2 Penaeus japonicus
ACTGATGTTCCAAACCAGTTGAAATGTCAATAACAAACTGATTTATTGTATGTGATCATAGCAAGGATAAAGATGAGATGCAGATGTGACATTGTATAGATGGACATGTAGATAGGTTGGGAAATAGATGAATGTAAGGAAAACTGTTATTTTAAAAGAAAATGGAAAAAAAAGATGAAAAAAGAAAGAAAGTAAATATATACACAGAGACATTTTGTGTATATATGTATATAATATATATATATGTATATATATATATATATATATATATATATATATATATATATATATATATATATATGTGTGTGTGTGTGTGTGTGTGTGTGTGTGTGTGTGTGTGTATTATATATATATATATATATATATATATATTATATATATTTATTTATTTATATATACATATTTGTGTCTGTGTCTATATATATATATATATATATATATATATATATATATATATATATATATATATATATTATATATATGTATATATATATATTTATTTATTTATATATACATATTTGTGTCTGTGTCTGCGTCTGTGTGTGTAGACAAAAATGGTTTCCATTATAAATAACTAGGGTTATCATCCCATCACCACCAACCTCGATCAGCAGTTTCTTTATGGCTTGTCCTGCATTAGAACTCGGAAAGGCGGTAAGTAACTCTCTTTCATCTGATCTACATCTGTCCGTTTTCGTAAGTAAAGCCTAATTCCTATTTACTTTCTTACACTATCACTACCTTCAAACCCTAAGATTGTCATTCTATCAGACATGAAAATCTCCTACTCGGCAACCCCCAAGACAATTACCTAGCGCCGCCCCTTGGCCAATGCATATCTTTTATTATTCATGTATACTTCAAAGCTAGGCTAATACTCTTTTTTTAATGAGAACCTCTCATTATGCATATATCTATCATTAGTATTACCTAATGAATATTGCATTATTATTAGACAAAACTTCGAAGTGAAAGCAACGAGAGAGGGAACATAAGGTAAAGCCAGCGTTGTTTACATTCCTCTTTGTTATGTCGAGGTGGTCAGGAATTGGCGAGTTTCTACCTTAGACTAGATTTGCTCTTTTTAGAAATCAAATAAATAAAAGTGAAGGAGTAAAAAGTCTCGTGGGTTGTTTCAAATAATCTGAAGAACTTTCTGCTCCAAATTAGAAGGAAATAAGTGCAAAACAACCACCCAATCGGACCGAACCAGAACCTCATACAGATTTGAACCAACTTATAATCCAGAGGCCTGTGCTGCCTTCCCTGCGTGACTGCCGACCGGATTGACCTTTGACCTCGAGTGGGGGACGTTATCTCCGAAGAGAACGCTCGTGAACCGCCAAACACGAGCAAGTGCCAAGGGCACCTGTTAACTTTTCCCGAGGAAACATTTCAATCTGGTCTCGAACCCGGGAACCTCCGACGCTGGAACCAACCTGAAAAGAGAGTTAGAAGCTTTGCCGTCTGTACCACCGAGATCTAATAAGGAAGGCGAAAATCGGTCTCAGACTCTTTTAGTATCCTTTTTTTTTGTCACTGTTGCCTTTCCTTTTAATTTGATTGCCATTCTTAATTAGTCTATTATTGTTTACATTTTTTCATTCAATCCTCTTAGTGACTGCAAATATGATCATTAAGGTTATTTGTTGAATCATCTCTACAAAAAATATTAAACTGAACTATTTTCAAAAAATAGAAAAATAAAACAAAAAAGATAACAAGTATTAGTTGTTATTCTTATAGCATTGGAAAATTACATTTTCATTTTCTGGAATTCTCTTTTACGTATATCCTTCCTTGACAGGAGATCAGCAGTAAAGTTTATATAGACACGTATATTTTTTTTTTTTTTTTTTTTTTTAACAATTTCGACTTTCAACTTATCTCTTATCATTACTGCTACTCTAACATTACATGATTAAAATGTGTACTTTAACTGGTAATAAAGTATATACAAACAAATAAATAAATTGAAGGGGATTTTACTTAATAATTAATCACTGTAAGTAATCATTAATAAGTTATTTATATGAATTTATTGAAGAGACTTATAAATTGCTTTTTGTTCGTTTTAAGATTAATATAATCAATTAGATTACAATTACACCAAAGATCAAAGGAGGGAAACTGTAAAAAGAAGAAAAAAAAAGTCATAGAGAACACGGAATAAGAAAAAACAAATACTGTAAAATACTTACCATTATTTTTATTGTTATCGTAAACAATATTTATGCCTGATTTCTCTCTCTCTCTTCGTTCTTCTCTCTGTCTACGCAGGAATCTGTTTTCCTCTCTTCCCATCTCCTGGCTGTTTTACCTCCCCCCTTCTCGTTATCTTTCTCTTTCCTTCTCTCTTTCTTTCTCTACCGGTTAGTCTTAATTTATTTATTTCTCTCAAACTCTCTCCTGTTCTCTTTCATTCTCTATCTCATTCTCTTTCTCTCTCATTCTTTTTCTCTTTCTTTCTCTCATTCACTTCTTTCCTCTTCTCTCTCTCTTCTCCGTTTATCTCATTCTTTCTATCTCATTTTCTCTCTTTGTGTCATATTTTTTTCTCTTTACCTTGAACTAACTAACATATTTTTGTAAACAATGAAGAGATGTTTTGTATATATTCCTTTCTTCTCTTCTTCTCCTTTTCTTCCTTGTTTTGCTTATGCAAATATAGAATAACATGTATTAAGCTATGATTAATCCATAGTAATTCTAACACACAGTCCAACTTACCATTTGACCTTCAGTTGAATACGGAAGCTTGATTATTGTATCGTTCTAATATGCTGCCTGAAATAACTAATGACTTTCTTTGTTTTTGTTTTTTATGTTCCTCTTCTCAGATTTTCCACTTCCGTGGTTTTCACAAAAAAAGAAAGAAAGAAAAAAAACATGCATTATGCTTGCAAATAAACTGTTTATCTTATGGTAATCTTTGATTTTACTTGCAGATCCGGAGACTTACCAAACTATTTTAAACTAGTTTTGCTATTGTTTAAACATTAGATGCTTAAAAGTGAAGGAGCAAAAAGTCTCGCGGGATGTTTCAAATAATCTGAAGAACTTTCTGGAGTCTTTCTGCTCCAAATTAAAAGGAAATAAGTGCAAAACAACCACCCAATCGGACCGAACCAGAACCTCATACAGATTTGAACCAACTTATAATCCAGAGGCCTGTGCTGCCTTCCCTGCGTGACTGCCGACCGGATTGACCTTTGACCTCGAGTGGGGGACGTTATCTCCGAAGAGAACGCTCGTGAACCGCCAAACACGAGCAAGTGCCAAGGGCACCTGTTAACTTTTCCCGAGGAAACATTTCAATCTGGTCTCGAACCCGGGAACCTCCGACGCTGGAACCAACCTGAAAAGAGAGTTAGAAGCTTTGCCGTCTGTACCACCGAGATCTAAAGAAGGAGGGCGAAATTGACCCTTATATATCTCCAACTCTTTTATTTTTTTTTGTTACTATTATTTTTTTGTCACTTGGTTTTCCTTTTAATTTGATTGCCATTCTTAATTAGTCTATTATTGTTTACATTTCTTCATTCAATCATCTTAGTGATTGCAAATATGACAATTAAGGTTGTTTGTTGAATCATCTCTAATAAAAATATTAAACAGAACTATTTTCAAAAAATAGAAAAATAAAACAAAAAAGATAACAAGTATTAGTTGTTATGCTTATAGCATTGGAAAATTACATTTTCATTTTCTGGAATTCTCTTTTACGTAAATCCTTCATTGACAGGAGATCAGCAGTAAAGTTTATATACACACTTTTTTTTTTTTTTTTTTTTGACTCTCAATTTATCTCGTATCATTATTGCTACTCTAACATTACATGATTAAATGTGTACTTTAACTGGTAATAAAGTATATACAAACATAAATAAATTGAAGAGGATTTTACTTAATAATTAATCACTGTAAGTAATCATTAATAAGTTATTTATATGAATTTATTGAAGACTTGCAAATTGCTTTTTGTTCGTTTTAAGATTAATATAATCAATTAGATTACAATTACACCAAAGATCAAAGGAGGGAAACTGTAAAAAAATAGTCATAGAGAACACGGAATAAGAAAAAACAAATACTGTAAAATACTTATTATTTTTATTGTTATCGTAAACAATATTTATGCCTGATTTCTCTCTCTCTCTTCGTTCTTCTCTCTGTCTACGCAGGAATCTGTTTTCCTCTCTTCCCATCTCCTGGCTGTTTTACCTCCCCCCTTCTCGTTATCTTTCTCTTTCCTTCTCTACCGGTTAGTCTTAATTTATGTATTTCTCTCAATCTCTCTCCCGTTCTCTTTCATTCACTATCTCATTCTTTTTCTCTTTCTTTCTCTCTCTCATTCACTTCTTTCCTCTTCTCTCTCTCTTCTCCGTTTATCTCATTCTTTCTATCTCATTTTCTCTCTTCGTGTCATATTTTTTTCTCTTTACCTTGAACTAACAACATATTTGTGTAAACAACTAAAAGATGTTTTGTATATATTCCCGGGAACCTCCGACGCTGGAACCAACCTGAAAAGAGAGTTAGAAGCTTTGCCGTCTGTACCACCGAGATCTATTAAGGAAGGCGAAAATCGCTCCTTATATATCTCAGACTCTTTTATTATCCTTTTTTTTTGTCACTGTTGCCTTTCCTTTTAATTTGATTGCCATTCTTAATTAGTCTACTATTGTTTAAATTTCTTCATTCAGTTATCTTAATGATTGTAAGTAGAATCATTCACGCTAGTTGCATTCCCACTAATAATGATATTAAATGTAATTAATCTGCTTATGTTAAACAAATGTTAATCATTAGGTTAACTTTAATATTGAAAAATATCCTGTTCATTATCTGAAATTAATTTATCAATATACAATTAACGTCAGTAAACTAAGTATTTAATAAATCAATCATAATATTACCATCAATTCTAAAAAAAATAGGCTTGACTTTCGTCAAAAGACGAGATTTCAAAAAAATTGAGATAATTTTTACATTATAAA
>BOPN01005351.1:74186-76686 GCA_017312705.2 Penaeus japonicus
GTATATATATGTATATATGTATATATATGTATATATATGTATACATATACATGTGTATATGTATACATATATTCACATATATATATATATATATATATACATATATATATATATCATATATATACATAGATATACATAGATATATATGTATATATTATATATATATGTATATATATATCATATATATACATAGATATACATAGATAAATATGTATATATATATTATATATCTGATATATATATATATATATATATATATATATATATATATATATGAGTGTATGGGCGTGTGTATGTATATATATGTATATGTATATGTATATGTATATGTATATGTATATATATATACATATATATGTACATACACATACGTACATACATACATACACACACACACACACACACACTTATATATATATATATATATATATATATATATATATATATATATATATATATATATATATATAAATGTATAAATGTATACATGTACACATGAATACATACATAAATACATGTGCACGCGCTTACATTCCTGTCTAATATGTATCACATATAGATTATATTTTTCTTCCTGCTGAAACAATCCATTAGGTCATTAATGCCCCAGTTATCCCTCTAACTCCGACGCAAGAATAACGGGAAAAACAGCCATGTAGATGAGAAACTTGGCTGTGATAGCTGCCAAACTGACATAGTGCAAGGCAATGGGAACGTAAAGTAGTGTATTTACACGCTTTTCCTGCGTGAACAGTGTCTATCAACCGCTGGTCCTGTGTCGATTCAGAAGTTAATCGACTAGAACCTAAAAGTTTGTTTTTTATTTAGTCACCGCTGCAAACCGCGCGTCGTAGAAGAAAATGGGAACTAAAAGATTTTTTTCCCGCGCGCTCTTATCGGGACTGCGGTGTCTCTCAGCGGCTGGGACACACCCTTAAAAATTACAATGGAAAATTAGAATAGAATGCCATATGACGATCATGCGACTTTGGTGATGTATAATATAAAAGGATAAGTAAAATAATTGATGATAAACATTTTTAAAGGAGGAAGCGGTAGAGCACAGGAACAGGTGGAGGCGGTGAAACACTGGAGTATGTGGAAGCTGTCGAACACAGGAAAACTGGAACATGTGGAGGCGGTAAAATCAGGAACACTGGAACATGTGTCTACCAACTCAGAAGCAAGGTCTTAAGAGGGTCAGTTGGACAGGTGAAAAAACAGTATTAATAAGCCACCCATTCAGCCTTTTATAACGACATGATGGTTCTTACGGAAACACCTATGAGGGAACCAGGATATTTAGACTATGAGAAATAAAAGCTGAAACAGATAATTTACAAAACGTGTGTGTTTTTGCGCGAACGAGCTTGTTTACATGGAATACACACATAAAAGACGCTTTGTGAAATGCACAGGAATTAATCACCACATAATGTATTATATATACATAGAATAAAGGCATTGATGAAAACATACTTGTGTAATTCATAAACTATAACTCAAGCATATCAGTTTGTTTTTATCTCAGACATAGAGCTAAAAATAAGCGTAAACAATACGGTAAGCCAAGCATATGCGCTGACCAGCTGGAAGACCCTGCCCAGAAGTTAGCTTATTGAATATCATTTAACACTACGAGCCAGCAAGCTAGCGAGAGGTACCCGTGTGCAGGAAGAATATTCATAATGTTTGAACCGCATTGTCTGAGTGGTTGCATTAATTGCAGCTATAGCAAAGCACGCCTAGGGCACTGTTTTTTTTTTTTTTTTTTTTTTTTTTTTTTTTTTTTTTTTTTTTTTTTTTTTTTTTTTTTTGAGAAAGTAAAACCGTGGCCCATCGAGTAAAAGGGCTAAAGACAGCAGACTAGAACGAGAACACTGAATAGCAAGTTCTTCAGAGATGTTACTAAATGTAATGGATTTCTGTTTCACACTGAGTTGATCTGTAACAAAATATCATATGATAACTATATGGTTATGTTATATTCCACAGCATGATTGAAGTGTGATTTCGTAAGACCATGAACGGCGATTTTATCTACTCTCGTTATGGATACAAGCAATTTGTAATATGGCATTATTTATTGTTCGACATCTATGACCATGTATCCTGTCAATTTCTTTCTCTCTCTCTCTCTCTCTCTCTCTCTCTCTCTCTCTCTCTCTCTCTCTCTCTCTCTCTCTCTCTCTCTCTCTCTCTCTCTCTCTCTCTCTCTCTCCCCCGAACAATTACATTGCCCGGATAGTCCATCTATTTTCGAATTCCTTTCGATTCGTCATAATAGATTCTGGGAAATTATATTATGAAATACTACGCAGGGATTTTAACTAAATTTGCCAGAAATAGTAAGGGTTGCTTGCGTCGAACTGTGAGGAAGGAGAGAGAGAGAGTGATAGTGAGAGAAAGAGAAAGAGAGAGGGAGAGAGAGAGAGAGAGTTGACAAGTTTATTGAGACAAGTGGTTACGTACATCTCAAAAGGATTAGGGAACATACGTT
>BOPN01005352.1:32646-35146 GCA_017312705.2 Penaeus japonicus
TGGTTCACAATCTTCCTTTCACATTCTCACACACACACACACACACACACACACAAACACACAGACACACACACACACACACACACACACACACACACACACACACACACACACACACACACACACACACACACACACACACACACACACACACACAGCCGAAGGCCTGGAAAACGCAATAATAATTCTAATACACAAAAAGGGAGACACAAAAGACTTCAAGAATTACCGACCTATAAGCCTCCTCTCAGTAATCTATTAACTGTTCACAAAAATCATCACAGCCCGTATCACCGATACATTAGATTCAAAACAACCCAGGGAACAGGCATGGTTCCGCAGCGGATTCTCAACTACAGACCATATCCACGCACTAGCCCAAATAAGAGAAAGCAAACGAATGTAGGAAGTCCCTGTGTATGGCATTCGTAGATTATGAAAAGGCATTCGACTCGGTACAGATATCTGCAGTACTGGATGCAATTCGTAAACAAGGAGTAGAGGATATATACTGCAGATTATGAGGAGTGATATATATAGAGATGGTACAGCGACCATCAAAATACACGCAGAAACCAATAAAATACCAATAAAAAAGGGTGTTAGGCAGGACGACACCATCTCACCAAAGCTGTTTACAGCCTGCTTGGAGGAAGTATTCAAGTAAGCGGATTGGAAAGAGAGAGGGATTAAAATAGGGAATGAGCACTTAAGCAATCTAAGATTTGCAGATGACATTGTTCTTTTCGGTGAGTCAGCAGATGAACTACAACAATTAATAAGCGATTTAAATAAGGAAAGTCTGAAGACTTGCTTTAAAATGAACATGAAAAAGACGAAAGCCGTGTTCAACAATCGAACCCCAGTTAAGCAAATACAAATACAGGGCGAGGTACTAGAAGCAGTGAACGAGTATGTATACCTAGGGCAACTCATTCAGTCGAGTACATCCTGCGAAGCCGAGATAAAACGGCGAATCAGGCTAGGTTGGAGTGCCTTCGGTACACATAGTAATATAATACGAAGTCGTCTGCCACTATGTCTAAAGAGAAAGATTTTTGACCAATGTGTCCTCCCCGTCATGACATATGGATCAGAGACATGGACTACGACCAAGACACTCGAGAGAAAATTAGTAAGCGCCCAAAGAGGAATGGAAAGGCTTATGCTAGGAGTTAGCTTAAGAGACAAGAAAAGGGATACACAAAAGACTTCAAGAATTACCGACCTATAAGCCTCCTCTCAGTAATCTATAAACTGTTCACAAAAATCATCACAGCCCGTATCACCGATACATTAGATTCAAAACAACCCAGGGAACAGGCAGGATTCCGCAGTGGATTCTCAACTACAGACCATATCCACACACTAGCCAAAATAAGGGAGAAAACAAACAAATATAGGAAGCCCCTGTGTATGGCATTCGTAGATTATGAAAAGGCATTCGGCTCGGTACAGATATCTGCAGTACTGGATGCAATTCGTAAACAAGGAGTAGAGGAAATATACTGCAGATTATTAGAGGATATATATAGAGATGGTACAGCGACCGTCAAAATCCACGCAGAAACCAATAAAATACCAATAAATAAGGGTGTTAGGCAGGGCGACACTATCTCACCAAAGCCCCCACAGCTCAACGGTGGAGGAAGTATTCAAGAAGTTGGATCGGAAAGAGAGAGGGGTTAAAATAGGGAATGAACACTTAAGCAATCTAAGATTTGCAGATGACATTGTTCTTTTCGGTGAGTCAGCAGATGAACTACAACAATTAATAAGCGATTTGAATAAGGAAAGTCTAAAGATTGGCCTTCAAATGAACATGAAAAAGACTAAAGTCATGTTCAACAGTCGAACCCCAGTTAAGCAAATACAAATACAGGGCGAGGTACTAGAAGCAGTGAACGAGTATGTATACCTAGGGCAACTCATTCAGTCGAGTACATCCTGCGAAGCCGAGATAAAACGGCGAATCAGGCTAGTTTGGAGTGCCTTCGGTAAACATAGTAATATATTACGAAGTCGTCTACCACTATGTCTAAAGAGAAAGATTTTTGACCAATGCGTTCTCCCGGTCATGACATATGGATCAGAGACATGGACTACGGCCAAGGAACTCGAGAGGAAATTAGTAAGCGCCCAAAGAGGAATGGAAAGGCTTATGCTAGGAGTTAGCTTAAGAGACAAGAAAAAAGCGACATGGATCAGGCAGCAAACAAAAGTAGAGAATATACTCAAGACCATCAAGAAGAAAAAGTGGCAGTGCTCTGGACACATATATAGGAGACAGGACAACAGGTGGACAAAGAAAACAACAGAATGGGTAATACACGACACAAAGAGACCCAGGGCAAGACCACGACTAGGAAACGGGATGAAATAGCAAAATTCGCAGGAGTAAAACTGGAATCAGAGGACACAAGACCGGAATGACTGGAAAAGATTGAGAGAGGCCTACGTCCTGCAGTGGATTGATACAGGCTGATGATGATGATGATGA
>BOPN01005352.1:60146-62646 GCA_017312705.2 Penaeus japonicus
CCCTCCCTCTCTCTCTCTCTCTCTCTCTCTCTCTCTCTCTCTCTCTCTCTCTCTCTCTTCCTCTCACTCACACTGTCTCTTTCCCTTACATTGTCTCTCTCTATCTCTCTATATATATATATATATACATATATAAATACACACACACACACACACACACAATAATATATATATATATATATATATATATATATATATATATATATATATATATATATATATATATATATACATATAAATATATATATGTATATATATATATATATATATATATATATATATATATATACATATATATATATATATATATATATATATATATATATATATATATATATATATATATATATATATATATATATATATATCCCTCTCTCTTTGGAACGTAGTAAAGAACATGTCGTGACGGGTTACCCGTCCAGTCTCTCTCTCTCTCTCTCTCTCTCTCTCTCTCTCTCTCTCTCTCTCTCTCTCTCTCTCTCTCTCTATATATATCTATCTATATATATATCTCTATCTATATATATATATATATCCCTTTCTCTCTCCCTCTCTCTCTTTCTCTCTCCCTCTCCCTCTCACTTTCTCTTTGACGTAAACTGTCACTCATTTTGATTCACTACACCCATCGTTCAGCTTGCCATAACGGCCAAAAAACCTCTTCAGAGAAACGTAACGTCAACACCAAACTGGCGACACTCAGCCAATCACTCTACACCACCGCGGCGTTGCCATGCGTTGCCATGCACCATTATGTCAAGCGGGGTGACAGTTTCTACCGGTCGGTTATTGTTATTTGTGACAGCGATAAAGCCAGAAATAGGAGCCGTTGCCAACACTAAGGTTGTAGACTTTATGCCCCGAAGGCGGGATAATTGTGTACGAAACTCTCCCAGGAATTTCGGATTATTCATTTATTCGCTATAGCATTGCTAGGATGTTGTTGTTTTTTTGGATTTGTCAAGTGGAATCTGGAATCTGAGTTATAACAGAGAGAGACGCATGTGATTTTTTTTTTTTTTTTTTTTTTTTTTTTTTTTACGGTACATGGATATAAGCACATCTAAGCGCACGCATACATTTGCATAATAAGACAGGGGTACTCGAGATAGATGTATATTCACTAATGATTCCTTATCTTGAGTTGTAATTAGATCAGGCGATAGAGAAAAGGTGAACTTTATATGAATTGGATATGACTATGCATAATAATGCACATGTTCGTATGTGAGCACTAAGATATCAAAGTCATTAAAATTAAAACTGAATAATAAGTCAGCAGATACACTCCAATGTTGGCAGTGGAGACTATTTTTTTTATCTCCTGTTCTTCTCGTATATATGTTTTTGTATTTTCCGTATACTAAATTCAAGGCACTTCAATTTATCAAAATGATTGCAACTCGGAATGCAATACAATTTGCCTCAGCAATTGCAAGGACTTGTTTATGTAGAAATTCTGGAAACTGCATCATCATTACCGGGTAAGTCTTTTCGCATTCGTAGACGCTCGTCGATTTTGCTATATTCAGGATGCGAGTCGGCATGGCAACTAAACAGTTACTTGATCTTGTTGCAGAGCTTTAAAATGTAAACTTTCTTCTTTTCAGAGGCGCAAGGTGAAATTATGTGGCCTGGAATATAAAGTTTGTTTATTTGATTTCGTATGAGCTCCTTCGATGTCTAAAAACTTTTTTTTAAATGTGATATATAATATGTTGCACTATCAAACGTTTAGTGTTTTTTGTAATTGCAGTTATCACAACAAAACATATTGTTATAAGGTTAAAAAATCTTATCAAGCATGCACATTCCGTGATGATAAGATATCTATCGCTAGAATTATACCTTGTGTACTATATATGGACAACCAAAAGGATCCCTGGATTCTTCTTTCCATATTGCATCTAGCACTAAGGTACCTTATTTCTTTAACTATTTATATGCTCAGTTATTAATATATTTCATATCAGCATTTATTCATTTGTCTTTTTTTCAAATGTAACTGGATTTGTAGAACGAGGTATCACGCACAGACATTATATTATGTTTGTCATTATATTCCTTATCTTAAGCATAGAGTCTATCTGTCTATTATTTTCACCATAGGAAAATCGGAACTCACATTGTATTACTTTTCATTCCAAAAAAAAAAAAAGTCGTTATTCGTGAGTTAATTGGAATTCCCTCCGTATTCCCGCCTTACAGTAGGTCTAGATTCGTACTTCACTTCCCCAAACCTTAACCTAACCTAACCTAACCCAAGACGAGGAACCACTAGGTCTTCTTCCATCACGCGTGGTAGGAATGTGACAATATCAGCTAGTGACCGTTAATAGTAGGTCATGAGACGATTACTATGGTTTTATTGTTCGAATAGGGAGGGGTGGGGGGGGGGTATAGAGGGATTATCGACCGTTATTCTCCTGCCAGTTACGACCCCCCCCCTGGTCGTTCATGGCGTTTATGACTGATCCTTTAGTACGTCTTATATTACAAA
>BOPN01005353.1:5000-7500 GCA_017312705.2 Penaeus japonicus
ATATTTGACAGTCAAGTGAAGTTCAACCAAACTAAGTAGATTTTTCGATGTAACTCCTTAAATATTTTTCGGGCCTGTCAGTTACTGGAATTAAAATTATATTTCGGCTTCCAGTCTGTCCATCTTTTTGCATGAATGAGTATACCTGTACATAGCTTATTTACCCGTACAAAGGTTGTGGGTTGTTAACCTATTAGTGCGTGTTTGATGCCTGTTTACGTAAATGTTTGTCATTGTTTCTTTGCGAGATTACATTTCCTGGGTATTTTAAGAATCGTGCGTGTGTTTATTTTGAGTCGTCATAATCATCGTTGTTATTTTAGACATTGCCAGCCCTGTGTTTATCTGCGAACACTTGCCAGTGCGAGTGCGTTTGTCATTGTGAAAGTGTGCTTCCCTGTTGGTACATCTAATCATGGTGTAGTTGACTAAAGAAAAATAGGGGAAGCATAAAGAAAATATGTACGTATGCAGAAATTTTTGGGCATGCACATAAACGTACACGCACACACACTCGCGCGCACACACACACGCACGCACGCACACACGCACGCACACATACTCGCGCGCGCGCACACACACACACACACACACACACAATCACGCACGTACGTACGTGCCTACTTAAACGTATAAATATGTATTTTGTATGTATATGTATATATATATAATATATTTATATATATATGTATATATATATGTATATGTATATGTATATGTATATATGTGTATATGTATATGTATATATATATAGATATAGATTCATACATTCATATATATGTATATATATATATATATATATATATATATATATATATATATATATATATATATACATATACACACACACATATATATATATATATATATATATATATATCCATGTATGATTTTTTTTTTCATTTGTGTATGAATGTATAATTCTGGAACGCAATGGCAATAGAGGGTTCAGAAGTAGATATCCCGTGGCAGGTGTATCGACATGACTCAAAGTAGATGACCCTTGACTTTGGCAGGAAAAAAAAAAAATTGTGTGAGTGTTTCCCACTTGGTACCACGTCTTGATACGGATCTGAAAACTTATCACATTTCATGCAGTGCTTTTGAGGTAACTGAAAGAAAAAGGAAAGAGTTTGTTAATCAGTAGTTAGTGCGAGCTTGTTTGTTTATTGTTTTTTTTTTTTTTCTTTACTGATATCTCACGAAATGAAAGTACTTTAACTCAGGTAATACTTACCTGCATTGGTATTAAAGTTCAAAGAAAATATGAAAACAAATTAGGAAAGGGAAGAGTAGGGTAACGGTGGAGACGAGGATAGAGAGACAGAAACACACCAAGATATTAAAAGTTCGAGATACAAAGAGATCTAGAGAGTTAAATAACAAATGTGTTATGGAGAGGAAAATGGGCCTCTTGATGAAGGAAGAGCAAGAAGAACGTGGTGTACTTGTTTCCATGCATGCACACCTGGTTGAGAAATAAGAGAGGGAGACATACAGAGATAGATACATAAGCAGACAAAGAGAGAAAGAGGAAGAAAGAAAGAGAGGGAGGGAGGGAAGGAGAGAAAGAATCAGAGACAGAGACAGACAAAGAGAGAGAGAGAGAGAAATCTTGAAATCTTAATGTGGTAGGAAATACAGACAAAGAGAGAGAGAGAGAGAAATCTTGAAATCTTAATGTGGTAGGAAATAAAAACGGTTATGAATATGGAGATGAATTTCGAATATTTTTATGGTGACAATTATATCATCTGTTCACATCATCATTATAAGTAATGTTATGATTTTGCAATTATTACCACTATTATTGTGATTATATATTTATGTATATATATATATATAATATATATATGTATTATATATATAGAGAGAGAGGTAGATAGATAGATAGATAGATAGATAGATAGATAGATAGATAGATGATAGATTGAGTTCAGTCCAAATTACCTCATAATTGACTTCTAAACCTGAACTGCAATGTCGTTTCCACTTTGTTAGGTGGTTACGTGTCTCATCCATGAGTAAGGTCAAACAAATGACTCTTGTATATACAATGTGATCACCATAAACCTGGAATAGGCCTAAGTGAGAAGAATTCTCCATTCTCCTTTCAGCGTGAAATTGGAAACACAAACATTAACACCACCCATTCTTTTTCCAAGTCGTCGGGTTTTAGAAGGTTAAACTTTAGGTGTGAGTGAATAGATGTAGGTGGTTTTATTTTATTCAACTAATTTCTAATTTCGCATGAGTGAGAGGTGCCAAGTAGGCGAATGGATTGCCACGATAAAGGTTAAGATTGAAGTGTAAACAACTACAATTTTCGCCTTATGGTCAATGTTTCGCTGTACCCTTTTAGCCAAATTAACGCACATTGGGCGTAGAGCATAGCAACCCTACCCATGATTAAGGCTGTAATAAACAGGAGTGAGTGTGTGTGTTAAAAGCCTACATATATATTGTATGATTGTGTGTTTTATGTATGTGGTGTATTTGA
>BOPN01005353.1:46474-48974 GCA_017312705.2 Penaeus japonicus
CCGATTATCTTGGTCGAGAGGAATAACAATTTCTGATGACTCATCCTCGGTTAGTCTTGCGTCCCCACCCCACCCCTACCCTCTACTGTCTGTTTTATAACCTCCACCTTCTGCTCTTCTTCGTATAACCCCCTTTGCTCTCGTTCCTATAACCCCACCCCTTTACTTTCGCTCTTATAACCCCTTCGGTTCTCGTTCCTAAAATAACCCCCATCCTCTCTGCCCTCTCTCCTATAACCCCTATACCCTCTGCTCTCTTCGACCCTCCCCCCGCCTCATCCCTTTTGCTCTCCCATAGCCTCCTTCCATTCTCCCTCCTACAACCCCCCTTCAACTCCTCCATTCCCTCCATCTCCCTCAAACCCCCCTTCAACTCCCTACTCCCCCCACCCCACCTCCTCCCATGCGCCCCCTCCCTCCAACTCTTCTATCCCCCCTATCCACCTCCTCGATTCCGATATCCCCCCTACCATCTCTCTCCACTCCCCCCTCCCCCTCCCCCTACTCCAAGGCAGGTTCTCCCAGTCTATCCAAGATCCCCGTTCCTTGTGTTGCAGGAATGGGTCTTTGTTTTTACTGAAATACTTTTATATATTCAATTTATTTTGCTTATCTTGATCATATTGATTATCCTTTTTTATGTCTTAAATTGATTTATTTCTTATTATGCTTGTTATCCTTATTACTGTGCTAATGATCTTTATTTCCACATCCATTAATTTCGTTTTGTCTTGTTTTTATTGATCAATTTGTTATTTTCATTAATTTTATTATCCTCTAGGAATATTGTTCATTGCTTAGTTATTTGTCTGTTTGTTTTCTTTCTTCTGTCCATGTTTCCTTTCATCTCTCTTTTTCGTTTTTCTCTCTCTTCCTTCTTCACATGTATTTCCTTTCGTCGTCCTCCTCCTCCTTCCGTCTCCCTCCTTCTCCTTTTCTTCTTCCTCCTCCTCCATCCTCATCTTCTTCCTCCTCCTCCTTCCTTCTTTCTTCTTACTCTTCTCTCCTGCACCTTCCATCTTCTTTTCTTCTTCTTCCTCCTCCTCCTCCTTAATAAACATTCTCCAGCTCCCATCCTTTTTGCAACACATTAATTTCTCTTCATCCGTCTCCCTTGCACACATCATTGCACAATCTTTCGGATGCAATCATGTCACTTTCTTCCCCCGGATGAGAGTCTTAACTATTCACTTCGTCTCTACACCCCCCCCCCCTTTCCATCGTCCCCCCTTGACTTCCTCTCCTCCTCATCCCTTTCTTCCTGTTCTTGTTCCTTCTCACTTCTTCCTCTCGTTTTTTCTTTCTCTTCTTCTTCTTCTTCTTTTTCCTCCTGCACTTCCTCCTCCTTCTCCTCCTCTTCCCTCTTCTCCTTCCTCTTTTCCCCCTGCTTCTTCTTCTTCTTCTTCTTCTCAAGCTCGTTTTCCTCAGCATCCACTTTCCCTCTCTCTCTCGCTTCAGATTCCCCCGACCAGAATCCTCGCCATCCTCCCCCCCTCCTCTTCTTTTTTTTCTCCTCTCCGTCCCACTATCCTCCTCTCTCCTACCCTCTCTATCTATCCCCTCCTCTTCTCCCCTATCCCTCTTCCCTTTCTATCCTCTCCTCACTCATTCCCTCTTCTCTTTATCCACTGCAACCTTTGTCCCTCAACCCCCCTCATCATTCTTCTATTCCCCCCTCACCCCCATTTCCCCAACTCTTTGCCCCCTTTCTCCCCACTCCCTCAATCCGCTTCCCCTTCCCTAAATCCTACTTCCCATCCCCCTCTAAATCCCACCTTCCTCCCCCTTCCACCCTCCATTACCACCCTTTCAACCATATCCCCTCAACCCCACATAACCCCCAACCCCTCGACCTCCCCCTCCCTCCCCTCCCCCCAACCCGGTCTGCAGGTGCCTCGGGGGTCAAAGGACGATCCGCGTTTCGGACTAGACTCGCGGCGCCTCCCGAGGAAGGTCACTGGACGCTGCCTCCGTCACGCTCACTCTGCGTCCGGTCCAGTTATCTACACTTCCTCAATTCTCTCTCTCTCTCTCTATCTTTATCTTCGGTCTCGATTCTCTTTTGCTTCTTTTTTATTTCATTGTTTATTTTTATTTTTTATCATTTCCATTTTCTGTCTTTTTTTCTTGTTGTATTGTTTGTTGTCTTACGAGTATTTCTCCTGTCTATGTATTATCTATAAGTCCGTGTTGTCATTGCTATTAATTTATCTATGTATTGTATCATCATTTAATATTCCGTTTATTATCACTATGTATTTTATCCCTTCTCTATGTGACTCATTTATTATTTTTTTCTTGTTTTCTACTTTTCTACACCTGTTCATTTTAGTATTTTCCTTTATTTGTACTTCTTCTTCTTCTCCTTCTTTTTCTCCCTTCTTTTTATTTTTCTTATTATTTTTTCTTCTTCTTCTTCTTCTTTTTTTACTTCTTCTTCTTCCTCTTCTTCTTCTTCTTATTATTATTATTATTTTTTCCTTCTTCTTCTTCTTCTCCT
>BOPN01005353.1:53974-58974 GCA_017312705.2 Penaeus japonicus
AGAGAGAGAGAGAGAGAGAGAGAGAGAGAGAGAGAGAGAGAGAGAGAGAGAGAAGAGAAGAAAGAGAGAGAGAGAGAGAAAGAGAGAGAGAGAAGGGGAAGTGGAAGGTTATTAAGCGCCAGGAATCAAGTAATGAATAAAAAAAAAGTGACAGACACGGGTACACAAAACCTGTCTAGCTCGACCGCCCCAAACTCGACGCAGGTTTGAGTGGGCGGGGCTTCAGCGACGGACAGCGGAGTTCACTTGTTTTGTCGTTTTCTTTTTCGTTTTCTTTCGTTCGATTCGTCTTCGTCTATTTTCTTGTTGTTATTGTTGTTGTTGTTGTTGTTTGGCGTTTCTTTGCTTTCTTCCTTTTTTTTTGGTTTCGTTGTTTACTTAAGTTGCGTTTTATAGAAAAGAAAGGAAAAATAATACGAAAAACAGGAACAAAAAGGTGAGGAACAGAAGAACAAGAAAGAAAACGAAAAGAAAGACAATAACAGAAAAAAAATAAGAAGATATACAAATTCAAAAGGAAAAAATGGGTGTATGATGGTGGAAAAGAGAGAAAAAACATACTAATAAAAAAAAAGAAACAGACAAAAAAGACAAGAAAAAAGAACAAAGGACACAACAAACACCAAATCAAAACGCAAATAAACACCAACAGGGACCGAAGAACGCACCACAAATCAAAAAGTGCAAAATACAGAGTACGTTGTCCCTCGAGTCCGTCTTGGGTTCGCTGCCTAACGCGGAGCATCTCACCCCCCCTCCTCCCCCCTCCCCCTCACCCACACTCTTCCCCTGTCTATTCCTCACCCCCTCACCCACACTCCCTTCCTTATCTCTCTCTCTCTCTCTTTCTCCTCTTCCTCATTCTCTCTCTATCCCACATCCTCCTCAATCTCTCTCTCTCTCCAAGACCTTCTTTCTCTCTCCTTCTCTCTCTCTCTCTCTCTCTCTCTCTCTCTCCCTTACCCCTCTGTCACAACCTACTCTTTCCTTCCTTTTTCCCTTATCATCCTCCTCTTCCTCTCTCCCTCTCACCCCACCCTCCCCCTCCCCCTCCTCGGGTCTCCAGGTGAACCCAAGAGGCGGAAGTACGAGTCGGCGCCTGATCTGCCGTGATTGCGAGTCTGTCCAGGTTAATTGGCAGGTGTGCGTCATGGGAAGACTTGGGGTTAAATATATATATATATATATATATATATATATATATATATATATATATATATATATATATATGTGTGTGTGTGTGTGTGTGTGTGTGTGTGTGTGTGTGTGTGTGTGTGTGTGTGCAGAGAAATAGCGAAAGAGAGATGATCAAAATTCATCAAACCTTTCACAAAGAAAGTAAGAATCAAACAAACAGTGAAGCAAAAAACAACAACAAACAAACACACTAATCTCCTTCGCTTCCGAGGATACCCACCCCTTTGCCCTTGCTGGTCGGGATGATCTCGCCGAATCTCGCTCGATCTCGCAGCGCTGATGAGCGGGAGTTTGAACTTCTTTACGAGCGGCTGTAACTCGTGTGTGTTTGTGATTTATCGCCCGTGGGAAAAATTGTCTCAAATCTCCCGCCGCTCGGTTACGTAGCGTGGTTCTTGATGGGGATGGAGGGAGGAGGCAGGAAGAGGCAGGAGAAGGATGAAGGATAGGAGGGAGGGGGGGTAGAGAGAGAAAGAACTAGAGACAGATAGGGATAGAGAGGTAGATAGATAAATAGATAGATAGATAGACAGAGAGAGAGAGAGAGAGAGAGAGAGAGAGAGAGAGAGAGAGAGAGAGAGAGAGAGAGAGAGAGAGAGAGAGAGAGAGAGAGAGAGAGAGTATATATATATATATATATATATATATATATATATATATATATATATATATATATATATAAATATATAAATAGAAAAATGAAAATAAAAACAAAGGCAAGACGAGAACTGAGAAAAACAGAGAGAAGGAAAGGAAGAGAAGGAAGATGATGAAGATGACGGAGATGACGAAGATGCTAACACGTTTATCCTTCGAGGAGTTTCCATCCAAGCAAAGCAGATTAATGGTCCAGGGATGATTGGGAATAAAAATTCACAAAGTTTACACGAAATTCCGATTTAAATACAATAAGGGCGTTTAGGTGACACAATAAGACGAGAAAATGATCTTAGTAATAGTTTTCGAGTATTGCTTTTGTTGTTTTTTCTTTCTTATTGTTACTATCATTTTAACATTGTTGTTTATCAGAATTGCCAGTGTTATCTCTGTGTTTTTGTTTTGGTTGTATTAGTGATACCATAGTCATATAATCATTATTATCATCACTATTACTGTTATCAATCTTTAGTATAACCATCATCATCATAACTTTTCCTCATCACTATCGTTATCAACATTTTCATCACCTTTATCATCATCATTATTATTACTCAAGGTAGTTAGAAATTACCAAGAGTTAGAGAGTTAGTTTCCAACTATATTGTTATTACTATTGCTACTACAACAACAACAACTACTACTACTTCTACTACTACTGCAGCGTCATCTAATATCATCATTATCATCACCATCATTGTCACCTCAGGGCATCATTATATCTGAAGCATTCTTATATAACCACACTGTACCACAAATCTTCACACGCGTCCCTAACACCCACGACCCTCCCCCCACCCTCTTGGAATACCACTTCCTCTGCAACGCCTGCAACAGGAAGCTACCAGTCGATGAGCATCACACGCGCACTTACAAGGATGCAAATTAAGATATCAACAGAGATCCTACACAACAATCATATTTCTCATGTTGCGGGAATCAGCGTGGCTTTGCAAGCCTCAAGGTTGGCTTTGCAAGTTAATGATGTTGCAGAGGATGGCTGTGATGGCTATCCCTAGTATCAAATTTGATACGGATATGTTTATTTATCGACAGTAAAAGACGTCTTGCAGGATCTCGGGCTGTGCATGAACGCCTACTGCGCTGCAACATCTTATCTGAAATTGCAAGAACAAGTTTCGAGAACATAATATATGAGCTACACTGAGGAACATGTATGTGCCTTAGGAAATTTCATAATGCTGATTTGAAGCAAGGAATATGTTATAAATAGTACATGTAAAATGCGGTTTTCTATTTAAATAACTGCTGACTGATATTCACATTTACTTCGTTATTTATACAAGGATTTGTAATTTCCTCGCGTGTCAATCAAGCACAGATTGCACTGTCATCGGTTGAATTTCCAGCTATATATGTTTACGGAAGTCATGATGATGGCTGGCAGGTTTCGGAATGCTACGACTAATTTCATAATTCACGAATGAAATTTCCTAATCGTATATTCCTTTGAATGATTACAGTAACGTACGATCACCGTTTAATGTTGCAAAAATGATCATCTCCAGCGCCACCAGTTTATATATATATATATATATATATATATATATATATATATATATATATATATATATATATATATATATATATGTGTGTGTGTGTGTTTGTGTGTGTGTGTGTGTGTGTGTGTGTGTGTGTGTGTGTGTGTGTATTCATGCATACATACATACATACATACATACATACATATATATATATATATATATATATATATATATATATATATATATATATATATATATATATATATATATGATATGTAAATATATTTATATATACATATACATATGTGAATGAATATGTACAAGTATATATATATATATATATATATATATATATATATATATATATATATATATATATATATATATATATATATATATATATATATATATATATATATATATATGAATGTGTATGTGCGCGTGTGTGTGTGTATGTGTGTGTGTGTAGACACACAATACATATGCACGCAATTTGTGGCCCTCAACTTATGTAGCGCTGAAGCAGGGCGGCCCCGCGCGGTCGAAGTCAGACCAGCCATCAAAATCCCGTGCCACGTCACACGGAAACAGCGCTTCATAAAGCTCGTGGTTCTCCCTTGGACTCCTAGCGCGGCGCTGACGCTGCCAGTACGGCGAGAGTGGGCGCATTGCAAATATTTGGACGGAAAAGGTTTACCTACAGCCAATAAGTCTTGACATTGAGGGATTGAGAAGCAAACACTAAAAGTAAGAGTTAAAGGACCAACTGTTTACCTTCTTGCGATATTATTTTTAACATTAAGCATCGATGAGTTTCCGTAGTGGTTTGGCGAGTAACATTGCAGTCTAATGTACGTGCTAATATTGCAAGAATAGCAAGGAACATGTTTTTTTGCGAGTTAGGTTAAACAGACTTAAGTGTCATATGCTCATTGATGATCCATTACATCTAAGAAATACCCCCACCCCCCTCAAAAAAAAAAAAAAAAAAAAACGGAGTTAATTGATTGAAACTGAATATTCATAGTAAGTGAATAGACTTCATTCACCAAGATGAACTCAGTGACGAATATGGGAGAAGAAAAAAAAAATCCATTTTACATATTCAATCTAAACATCATATATTCATCTCCATGGGATGCGCCAATCATGAATGGAATGAAGATGATTTGGGTAGATTATCAATCAGAGATGAGGAAAAAAAATCTAAAAACATCAATAAACAAGTAATCCCAAATAAGCATTCGTCAAGGTGTTCAAGTAAATTGTTGAATATATTGTATACAGACACACACACACACACATCACATCACATCTGAGGAAAGAAAAGGTTACCTAATAGATTAATGAAAAAGAAAAAGTATAGAATACCCGACAAATCAACCTTTTTCTTCTCTTTCGATATATATTTCGCGTTTTCTATAGTTATCGCTGGAACATTCACTTTGAACAGAAAACGGGCCAAGAAAAGGGAAAAAGGATTTTATTTGCTTTCACGGGTCATTTGGCTCTGGGAATTCATTAGCTCCGGCGCGGAAAAGCTAACCTGAAGAGCTACACCTATTTTTCTTAGCGGTCTAGCGCCTTCTCGCCTTTTTCGTGCATTTTCTCGTTGTTTCTCTCTCACTTTTACTCCTTCTG
>BOPN01005353.1:68974-71474 GCA_017312705.2 Penaeus japonicus
AAATAAATTAAAATAACAAGCAAACTTGTGGACATAAACCTCCCTGTGTCTCGTTACTGAGTGAGTTTCATCATGGCGGGAGATTTTTTTTTTTTTTCATTTTCTCTCCGTAATGAAGCGGTCTTCGTCGTCCATATTGTTTGAGGAAAAAATGGGGAGGAAAATGCAGGGAAGAGAAAGAAAAAAAAAGGGGGAAACAATGAGTGTGTGTGTATGTGTGAGAGTGAGAGAGAGAGAGAGAGAGAGAGAGAGAGAGAGAGAAGAAGAAGACGAAATGCACTTAGCAATGCATCGTTTCCACGTCTTTATCATCCCCGTGCATTAGCAGACAAAACACACTTAAACGTAGATACAGAAACGCAAATACCTACAACAAAAGGAATGTCGCAGCAAAAGATAACACGATAAACATGGAACTAGAAATAAATAAACAAAAAGTAAGCATATTACACAGTAATAAAAAATTCCCCAAAGGACCTCCTAATCTCACTTTCCTTTGTTTACCAACTCGACGGTGCTGCCACCTACCTCCCCAGGGCCAGCGTTTGTGTAGCGAGACGCCCCACATTGTCTGTAGAACAATCCCATCTACAATTTCCTTAATCAGATAAAATAAAGAAAGAAAGGAAGGAAAAAATATTCATATTCTTTGTTCTTTTCTCACGAATAGGGTTGGTGTGACATCCGATGTAGTAGATCTTGAGATGGTTGAAGGTCGCAGTCGATGTTTACTTAATGTTCGGTGTAAGATCAGTATTTCTCACCTGAAAGAGAGAAAAAAAAGACATTAGCAATTAGTCACATTTTATCTTATAACTATTAATGTATGTGAATATCTAAAGAGGAACGTTGCAAGTTTAAATTATCTCCTAGAGAGACACCTGTTTCATCCCTGACACTTTTTTTTTCTTTGTTTTTTTTCAATTGAGAACTTATCTACCTCCGTTTTCTCTTGCGTCCTTTCACTTGTTACAGCTGATGAAAATCCGTGATTTGCCTGGAGGAGATTTAGAGGGGGGGGGGGCGGACTGAATGAGGAAAGGGGGTTAATTATCTCTCACATGAGCACATACTCATGTAACATACATTCATTTAAATTATGGAATCACGGAACGTCTTAGAGAAGGGGAATAATGCAGGAAGTTCGGAACATAATTTATGAGTAATTTGACAGGTCGTAACGAGAAAGAGGAACGAGAGGAAACATAAATAAAGAAGCAGATAGATAGATGCAGATAGATAGATAGATAGATGGATGAATGAAAAGATGGAGAGACATGTGAATATAAAAATAATATATAGCTAGATAGATAGATAGTGAGAAACAAAAAAGTGAAAGAGAGAGGAAAAGACATAAAAGTGACAGAGAGAAAGAGAGAAAGAGAGAAAGAGAGCCAACGAAGAAGAATCATAAAATCAAGAAGCAAGAGGCCGTTCGACAGTTCCACGAGACAGGTTCCGCTACTTTGTCGACTAACCAGTCACGTCTTTTTTTCTTATTGTTTTTATTCTCCTCTACTAGCGAGTCGGCCAAAGCTCATGGATCGAATTCAAACCGCTTTTTATTGGTGCAAAATCACTGTCAACAACCTTCAAAGTTCTTATGTACGTAGAGATGGAAGGAGGAGGGGGGGGGGGAAGGTACTGGGTAGCTGGAGGGGTAGAGTGTAATCTATAGGAGAGGAAATAAAACAATAAAGGTTTATGTCGTTGAGGGTTGCAAAAATCATTTTCTTTCTGTGTGTGTTTATGCCTGTGTGAGTGGGTATGTTTATGTGTGTGTATGTGTTTGTTTGTGTGTGCGTGCGTGCGTGTGTGTGTGTGCGTGTGTGTGTGTGTGTGTGTGTGTGTGTGTGTGTGTGTGTGTGTGTGTGTGTGTGTGTGTGTGTGTGTGTGTGTGTGTGTGTGTGTGTGTGTGTGTGTGTGTGTGTGTGTGTGTGTGTGTGTGTGTGTGTGTGTGTGTGTGTGTGTGTGTGCCTATATATACGTATGTGTATGAAAGTGTATACCTGTGTATATATACACACCTGTATTTGAATGTATCTACGGGTTTACACACACAAAAAAGGAATCGACGCCTGCTTCTGCCACTACCCGAAGCGCCGAGACCGACAGAGGAGATCTCGGGAGCATCAACTCGTCTTGACAATGCAAGATTCTCATTACGTCCCTCGGCTTTTCCGTGACTCGTTTGGATAACTCGTTCTTCTCTTGTTTTTTTAAATTATGGATTATGCCATTTAGAGTACAAGAAGCTAGGGGTTTAGGTCAATAATGTGGATGCCGAGAAGAAAATAGAGGGAGAGAGAGAGAGAGAGAGAGAGAGAGAGAGAGAGAGAGAGAGAGAGAGAGAGAGAGAGAGAGAGAGAGAGAGAGAGAGAGAGAGAGAGAGAGAGAGAGACAGAGACAGAGACAGAGACAGACACACACACACACACACACACACACACACACACACACAGAGAGAGAGAGAGAGAGAGAGAGAGAGAGAGAGAGAGAG
>BOPN01005353.1:78974-91474 GCA_017312705.2 Penaeus japonicus
TTTGGAAGGGAATATTGTTAGCTATTCTTCACAGATCTACAGATAGGAAGTCATTTTGATTTGGATTTTGAATTGTACCGATGCCATTAGCCCACTTAAGGACTGGACCCTCTTTTTTCACAATGGTATATTCTCGATCATTCATGTTTGTCTTATAATCGGTTCACCTTTTTAATACTGTCCAGTCACAAGTTATCCCAGAAAATTATAGTGCATATGATTATTTTCCCAGCTGACTATTTATGTTGCATTGATAACGGAAAAGCACAATAGAATAATAAATTCAAATCAAATAGAACGGCTATGAAAAGGTTAATCCATTAAAACATAATAAACATACGCGGCAAAAAAACAACAACGAACCACAAATAATAAAATTGATTAAAAAATAAATATGCCAACACTCCCTCCCCCCCACCACACCCATAAAAATAAAATAAACAGAAAATAAAACTAACCTTCAGATTATAAAAGCGAACACACAAAATTTACGAGCCGCTTGTTAATACAACAATTCTTAAACTGACCCGTCCCGCAGCCAGGGCGTCGGTTACTACACCAAACTGATTAACCGCCGTCACACTGATGCCAGTACAGCGTGGGAGGAGGACAGACGACGCATTGTTACCAGACGATCAATTGCGGGAAAAAAAACCCTTGCGTGTGTCATCTTGATTGCGTAAAGAAGGGGAATTTAAAGATATATATCATCATCTTTTATTTTTAATTATCATTCTTAAATCTCCGCTGTATCTGTAATAATTGTTGTATTTTTGTCTCTGTGTGTATGTATGACTGTCTGCATCTCTCTATAATTCTTTCTCTTTCTATCTCTCCCCCTCTTTGTCACTGCTTCTGTCTGTCTATCTGTCTGTCTGTCTGTTTGTCTCTCTCTCTATCTTTCGCTGCATGGGATTACAGTATTACGAGTGTTCATTAACAAAGGAGTTGGGAATTGTCCTTCAAGCTGTCTCTAAACTAGGTTAGCCTAAGAAATAGGCCTAGGACGAATAAATAGGCCTTAGAAATCATTAGCAAAAAGAAGAAAAAAATTAGGACGCGAGATACTATTATCAATCACACTACACAAAGGCTATTATGGTTGACGCTACAACACTGGGGAAAAAATATAAAGAAAAGATTAAAATACGTCACGTTCTTATCAGCTAACGATTATACATTCTTCCTTTTTCTTCTCACATACATGAGAGAGTGGAAATTGAGATGGAAAGGGAGAGAGGAGAGGGAGAGGGAGAGGGAGAGGGAGAGGAGAGGGAGAGGGAGAGGGAGAGGGAGAGGGAGAGGGAGAGGGAGAGGGAGAGAGGGAGAGGAAGAGGGAGAGAGAGAGGGAGAGGGGGAGAGAGGGAGAGGGAGAGAGATATATATATATATATATATATATATATATATATATATATATATATATATACATATATATATATATATATATATATATGTATATATATATATATATATATATATATATATACATATATATATATATATATATATATATATATATATATATATATATATATATATATGTATACATATATATATATATATATATATATATATATATATATATATATATATATATATATATATATATATATATATATATATATATATATATATATATATATATATATATATATATATAGAGGAGAGAGAGAGAGAGAGAGAGAGAGAGAGAGAGAGAGAGAGAGAGAGAGAAGAGAGAGAGAAAATAAAATGTAAAGAAAATGAAAGAAAAATAGATAGATCGAGTGAGACAGGAAGATATATAGAAAAAGAAAGAAAGAAATCAAAATAGACAGAAAGAGCGAGAGAGATAGCAACTTGGCCTTGTAAACAACAATAGCACAGCTCACTTTACGTGTTTGCTTTTGACCACATTTATCTTGTATTGGAAGCGAGTGTGAACACCTGCGGAGGGACCCGAGCGAACGCAAGAGAGAAAAAAAAGGACAAAGCAGAGAGATATTCCTGTTTCACATTCCTTTGGCCTAATACGAAGGGGAAGGCCGGCTCGCTCGCCTTCTTGGTACGGAGAATCTTTCTGGAACTGAGCAGCGCGTCGGGTCAGGTGGGGTGTTGACAAACATTTATGGAGGATAATTCTTATGTAAGGTTCGTGCGGGGCGTATATGCTTTGCGCACACACGTACATATATTTATGCACGCACACATGTACGCACGCGCAAGCACACATGCACGCACTCACAATCACGCATACATACACTCGCAAACACACACACACACACACACACATACTCATATATCTTTATCTCTCTCTCTCTCTCTCTCTCTCTCTCTCTCTCTCTCTCTCTCTCTCTCTCTCTCTCTCTATATATATATATATATATATATATATCTATATCTCTCTCTCTATATATATATATATATATATATATATATATATATATATATATATATATATAAATATATATATATATATATATATATATATATATATATATATATATATATATATATATATATATATATATCACAACGCATATGTTCTTTTGTGCAAAAGATCTCGTCACCGAAGCTCTAAAAGTCCAATTGAGAACACAGATATCCTGCGGCCATAATCGCGCCAATTAGACCAAATATCGCAGAATAAATTGTATAATTTCTAAAGATTACAGTAACGGAGCGAACGTTAAACAGGTTAACTCCATTTGTTTTATATTTTCCTTCTTCGTTTTTTCCTGACAATCCAGCGATTTTTTTTGTTCTATTTTTAGAATTAAGAATCAGAACACTTTTGCAATTGCACATCAAACGCGGCAGATTAGCATGCGATCATTTGTAATGTGTTGCAAACTGGATCAGCTTTAATTAGTATTGGCCAAAGGTGCTAACTATTCCATCAGTATAATGAGAGAAGGCTAGTACACATAACACGTAGCTTGCAGACCACTTCAGCAACTATCCACTGGGTTTGCAGGGAACGTTGGTAAACTGGACTGCATTTCACAACATGGAGGGAAAAAACTTGGTCTATTTACTTTTGGCTGATGTTTTCGCCTACGAGAACATCAAAGCTTCGTTCTATCTCCAAAAAACAATTACTACTCGTAATTACTCGTATTTCTGACGGATTTAGAACAATGCAGAAAAAAAAACGGCGAAATAGGGACATAGGATAGATAGCTCAATTAATAAAAAAAGAGATATAAAAGTATCTGGCACCTCATGACCAGCGGCACGATTCAAGGCTAAAATAAATTTGCGTTCGTATGTTCATCGGAGGTGCTGACGTCATCGGCCACCTGACCAACGGCCAATGAGATTGTCTAATTTTTTTCAAAGAGAGGATGGATGGGGTGGGGGGGGTGTCGAGGGAAGGGGGAGGAGTGGGAGTAGAGGGAGAAAGGGGGGGTGGGGGAGGGAGCTGAGGAAGAGGGGAAGGGGAGGAATGGGAGTTGAGGGAAGAAGGTTGAGTGGGGAGGGTCGAGGGAAGGTGTGGGGGGAGGAGGGGAGTTCGGGGAAGAAGAAAGGGGGGAGTGAGAGACGAGGGAAGAGAGGGAAGGAGGGGGGGGGAAGAGGTGGAGGGGCAGAGGATAGTCAAAGGGGAAAACAAAGACACATTCATCAGGTCTTATTTGCTAGCGCCGTTCCGACAAAGACCTAAATTTGTTGGAGATAAAATGGCGTGGTAATGGACAGGTGGGAGAATGCAGCGGAAATGGGGCCTGTGAGAGGCGCGAAGACAAATTAGTCTGGCGGAGGGAGTATGACGACTGAAGAAGAAGAAGAGGAAGAAGAAAAAAAGGAAAAACAAAAGAGAAACGAAAACGAAAACGTAAAACAAGAAGAAGAAAGAGAAGAAAGAAGAAGAAAAAGAAAAATGTGCAAAATAAAAGACTGGTGCAAGGCAGGGAGGGAGAGGGAGGCAAGGAAGGAGGGAGGGAGGGAGGGAGTGAGAGAAGGAAGGAAGGAAGGTGAGAGGGAGCAAAAAAAGGTGCTTGTAAGGGTGGAGTTCCGACCACGCTCCCTCACCTATCCCTTAATTGCCTGGAATCAAAGAAGGTGCGAGGCAAAGCGAGGAAGAAGAGGGAGAGAAAAGGGTGCTTGGAAGGGTGGAGTTCTTGGGCTAAATATCCCCCCTTGGAGTCTGAAGGCGGTTTCAGGCCAGCGAAGTGTCCAGTCATGGAGGGATCGGGCAGCCAAGGAGAGCCAGTGGGGGACTTTAGGATCTTCTACGCTGGATAATCAGGTGGGATTAAGAGATGGATTTTAAAGGATTTATTTCTTATGCTGAAGTTGGATTAGGTTGTATAAGATTTTTTTTCTGATGTCCTGAAGATGGATTAAGATATATATAGATGCTTTACTTCAGATACACTGGAGTTGCATTAAGATTTAGGAAAAAAAAACTTATTCCAGATACACTGAAGGGTAATTAAGAAGGTGTATATAAAAACAACTTTACTTCAGACACTCTGAAGTTTCAATCTTTTCATTTCTCACCTAGCATGCATTACATCACTTTCAATGGATATGTGACGCAATGTAACATAGCAGCACAATAGCCTTTATGAACGTGTCTTCAACAATCAAGATTCATGTACACGAAACCTAATTAGATACACGCTGGCAGTCAGATGTTTGGAAAAACATTTCAGGAAAACAACCTGGTTCCTTTTTCCTCACGAAAGATTCTTATCACATCATAACATGGAGCAGAGAGAGAGAGAAAGAGAGGAAGAGGGAGAGAGAGAGAGAGAGAGAGAGAGAGAGAGAGAGAGAGAGAGAGAGAGAGAGAGAGAGAGAGAGAGAGAGACTTTTTTGACTTTGACGAGTTTATTGAGACAAGTGATTACGTACATCTCAAAAGGATGAGGTAACATAGGTTATCCTCACCGAGAGAGAGAGAGAGAGAGAGAAAGAGAGAGAGAGATAGTGAAAGTGGAAGGAAATGACCGGGATTAGGGAGAGGTAGAGAGGGAAATTGAGAGAGAGAAAAAAAGAGAAAGAGAGAGATAGATAGATAGATAGATAGATAGATAGATAGATAGATAGAGAGAGAGAGAGAGCGAGCGAAAGAGAGAAAGACAGAGACAACGGAAGAGAGAAAGATCTAGATAAACAGAAAGATAACAAAACATATAAATAGCTAAATAAGCAAACATATAGACCAAAATAGATAAGCGAAAGATAAAAAAAGAAAAGAAAATCATCTGTAGAAACCTCGAAGGTTAAACGCAGACGTGACCATCTTAATAAACATAATTCTAAGCATTCTCGGAAAGAAGAATAATGCCGGACGACCTTGAGCCGTGTGATGAGTAAAGGGAGGGAGGGGGGAGGGAGGGAGGGGGATGGGTGAGAGGAAAAGGGAGTGGGAGGGGAGGGGGAGAGAGAGAGAGAGAGAGAGAGAGAGAGAGAGAGAGAGAGAGAGAGAGAGAGAGAGAGAGAGAGAGAGAGAGAGAGAGAGAGAGAGAGAGAGAGAGAGAGAGAGAGAGAAGAAGGGGGAGGGGGGAGGGGGATAGGTGAGAGGAAAAGGGAGTGGGAGGGGAGGGGGAGAGGGAGAGGGAGAGAGAGAAGAAGGGGGAGGAGGGATGGGGGTGAGACAGAGGGGGAGAGGGAGGAGGGAGGGACAGGAGGGAGGGAGGGAGGGAGGGAGGGAGGGAAGGGGGAAAGGAGAAGGGAGGGGGAAGTAGAGGTAGGAGAAGAAGGTTCAAGAGAGGGAAGAGGGAGAGCGAGGAGGGGAAAGAGGAGGAAGAAGAAGTAGAGGAAGGAGGGGATGGAGGAGGAAGAAGTAGAAGAAGGAGGAGGAAGTAGAGGGAGAAGGGGAAGGAGGAGGAGAGGGAGGATGAGGATGAGAAGAAGAGGGAAAAGAGAAAGGGAGAAGGGAAGGAAGAAGAGAAGAGAAAAGAAAAAAAGGGAGGAAGGAGAGAGAAAAGAGAAAAGGAAGAAGGGAGGAAGGAGAGAGAGGAGAGTTAGAGGGGAAGGGGAAGGAAGAAGAGAGGGAAGAGGGAGGGAGAGGAGAGTTAGAGGGGAAGGGGAAGGAAGAAGAGAGGGAAGAGGGAGGGAGAGGGAGGCGGGGGAGGGGGAGGTGGAGGGGGAGGCGGGGGAGGAGAGACTGCATCACCTCTCTAAGACTGAGATGACGAAGATGGCAAGACATTTACCGATGTTTTTTCTCCATTCAAGGTTAAACATCAACGGATTCGGAGGTTCTTGGGTTGAAGTGCTGTTGCAGGGGAGGTTTCAGAGAGGGTCTTTGATATACATCTATGCATATCTACCTATATCTTTATCTAGCTAGTTAAGCTTATCTTAACCTATATATATTTATCTACGTCTAATTATCTATTTGTACCTATGTGTGTGTGTGTGCGCGTGTTTCTACGGATCTCCGTGTATGAATGTTCATGCATGTTCGTGAATGTTCACACATATTCGCCAATGCTAATGCATATTCGTAAATGTTCATGCATATTCGCCAATGCTCATACATATTCAAGAATGTTCACGCATACTCGTCAACATTCATACATATTCGTCAATACACATACATATTCAAGTGTAGGTATGCAAGCACGTAAAGACATCTAGACCCCACGTGTCCAATGTATGAATACATATTGATTAAAAGATCTTCCCGGACCGCTCCATTACCGAAAGCACAATGCCAATTTAAATCTTAATTACTTCGCTTTTAAACATGGGCTATGAGGAATCAACAAACCAGACATGTGAGTCTGTTGAAGAAGGCGAGCGAGCCTGTTGTGTGTCCATGTGTGACGGATACAGAGAGGGGAGAGAGAGAAGGAGTGAAAGGGAGTGTGTGTGAGAGCGAATGAGGGAGTGGGTGAGAGAGGGAGAGTGAGAGAGAGAGAATGGAAGAGAGTGAGAGAGAGAGAGGAAGAGGGAAAGAGAGAGATAGAGGTAGAGATAGAGAGATAGATAGATAGATAGATAGAGTAAGAGAGAGAGAGAGAGAGAGAGAGAGAGAGAGAGAGAGAGAGAGAGAGAGAGAGAGAGAGAGAGAGAGAGAGAGAGAGAGAGAGAGAGAGAGAGAGAGAGAGAGAGAGAGAGAGAGAGAGAGAGAGAGAGAGAGAAAGCGAGAGAAAGCGAGAGCAAGGAGAGGAAACTGATAGTGACAAAGTCCATAATAAGGATCATGACTACAATAAAAAGGATGTGAGTAATGATGTTAGGGATAATTCTAGTAAAAGTGATAGTGATCACAAAGATAATTACCATAAGTATAGGCAGGATGAAGAAGAAAGATGAAAGACGAAAGAAGAGAGAAGAGGAATGAGAAAATAAGAAAAAGGCTAAAAAGAAAAGAGGGGGAATCAAAATAAAGAAGGAAGAAGAAAAAGAAGAAGGAAATTGGGAAGATAACGATATAGAAAATAGGAGAAGAAAGAAACAAAACAAAACAAAACAAAACAGATGAATCAAAATAAAAAAGAAAGAAAAAAAAGAAGAAAATAGGAAGAATAAAGCTAAAGAAATAATAATAAGAAAACAAAACAAGAAATTACAGATCAATCAAATTAAAGATAGAAAAGAAGGGAAAAGAAAAAAAGAAGAAGAAAAAAAAAAGTCAAACAAAAAGGTGAAGAACCAAAACGAAGACAAGAACCCGGCGCCGCGCCCCGACCCCGCGGCGGCCCTCGGAGCCCCCGATCTTTGCCGCGAGCCACGTGTGCGCCAGCACTGGGCGGCCTCGTGCTTCCTTCCTTGCACCGGACACGCCCAGGCTGCCCACAAGACAACTGTGATCACGCCCGAATACTTGGAGAGAGAGAGAGAAAAAAAAAAAAAAACACGATCACGCCCATGCTGCTCGTAAAACAGCTTTGAACACGCCCATGATGCTTGGAAAACAGCTAAGATCACGCTCATACTGATTGTAAGACAGTATCAATCAGGCCTAGCTGCTTCCTGGACAGCTACAATTACGCCCATGCTGCTTGCAAAACGGCTGTGATACGCCCATGCTGCTTGCAAAACAACTGTAATCACGCCCGTGCTACTTGCAAAACAACTGCAATCACGCTCATACTTTTCACGGCCAACGTGGCATTGATCATTATCAGGTATGTTTCTTATAATTTCGTATATGAACATTCTCGTTTGTTTCTCTCTACGTATGGATGAAGGTAAGAAAAAAAAAGGCGTAGACATAAAAAAAAAAAATGAAGTAAAGCAGAAAAAAGAAAGGGAATAAAAAATAAAAAATAAAAAGAAAGAGAAATGTTAATAAAAAACAAGTAAAAACAAAACAAAAACAAACAAACAGACAAAAACAACCTATATATAATAACAAAAATTTAAAAAGGCGATTAGTGGTGATAGCGAAAGAGGTGGAGGGGGAGAAGGGGGGGGGGTAAGTCCCCCCAATAATAATACCCTTTAGCTATGTCTTCATTCACATAAAAAAATCAGTGATATAACGTTGCTTTGTTCAACTTTTACTTCAGTTGAAAAGAAATAAGTACAATTAAGACAAAAATAAGGAACAAAAAAATGAGTCTTTGTTGTTTTATCATTTGTGTTATTAGAGCCTTTTGTTATGATTTAATTAAGATTAACATATCATTATCCTTCTTTTATTGTCCTTATATCATTATTGTTGCTATCATCATTATCATTAATTATTATCATCATCACTGATGTTGTTGTCATCATCGTTATCTGAATTGCCACCATGATTGTAATCATCACCATTATTAAGATTATCATCATCATTATTAAGATTATCATCATCATTATTAAGATTATCATCATTATTATCATCATGGTTATAATCATTATCATTCTCATTACGATTATCAAAATAATTATCAATGCCATCACACTCATCACAATCGTTACATTAAATAGCACGTATCGTGTAAATAACATATAGAAAAATCCAATTTAAACTTAATTGCTTGGGAAAACTTTCATTTTTTTAATCATCTATAATTCCGACAACCAAAACCTCATCAACATTTTGTAACACTAATCATCTGTGGTTGAAAAAAAGTGTTGACACAATTCAACAAACGTGTTTTCAGAAACCAAACATCTCTTTTTTTTAATAATGGAATTCAACTTTGATTACGAAATAGGAGTGAGTTTCGTAAGGCCCTTTTGCTTCTGTTCTGCACTGTCTTCATCTGGAAGCACGAACGATGACAATGTTCGTTGCAATAATACAGTGCCTGTTTTCGCTTCTTGCAGGCAGTCAATTCTGGTAACGGTGAGATCATCGTAGCTCAAGCTTTAGAAGGAGAGGAAGACATAAAAAAGAAAAGATGAGGAGAAAAGATATGGAGAAGAGGACTAATGAGTTGGGGGAGGAAGAGGAGGAAGAGGAGGGGGGGAAGGAGGAGGAGGAGGAGGAGGAGGACGAGGAGGAGGAGAACGAGGGGGAGGAATAGGGGAAGAAGAAAATGAAAGTGTATACATGAACTGCATAGTTAAATTCTAATACCATATTTCAACACACAAACACACGGACACATACACACACAAACACACACACACACTGTAGTTGTAATTAGTGCGTGTCTTTGTGTGTTGGTGGAGGCATGCATATCAAATGAGTACATCCATCAGTAAATACAGGTAAGGGAAAGCCATAAAGAGAGAAATAAACATCAAGATAGTTAAATAAACAGAGATGGGTATGATGATAAACAGATACATGAATGAGATAGAGATAGAGAGAGAGAGAGATAGATAGAGAGAGAGAGAGAGAGAGAGAGAGAGAGAGAGAGAGAGAGAGAGAGAGAGAGAGAGAGAGAGAGAGAGAGAGAGAGAGAGAGAGAGAGAGAGAGAGAGAGAGAGAGAGAGAGAGAGAGAGAAGGAAGATTTACATAGCCCATAATAACAATGTGATTTTTAAAAATAACAATATCAATCCAATCCTATACCAATTCCTTCAGTTTAATATAAACCCAAATTATGTTAGTTTATTAAAGAAAAGTATAAGCGAACCAAATGAAACTAAAATCTTGGAATATTAAACTTTCCATTTATAAAATATTTCACATACTTAATCAAAACTAAACCCATTGACAGACTGGCAGGTGAACAGGTGTCGGGTGTAAGATGTTCAAGATGTTATTTAAGATGTTAGAATAGATTGTCTACTGTTGAAATTAACGGCCAGGTCAGCTGTTATGTATCTCCACTCCCAATCTCGATAACAACAGGAGACAAAGGGCGGTAGGCCTGGCGTGGTAGGCCTAATCGACGTTGAATATCATGTTTCAGATCCGCAACACCGTTTGCCTATTGTGTTGAAATTCTAGAGAATCGTTCAGTTACTTATACACATGAACATAAGGACGTACAAAAACAAGAAACGAACATATGCACACACACACACACACACACACACAGACACACACACACACACACTCTCACACACACGCACACACACACACAACACACACACACACATACAGACGCACATGCTTTCTTGATCATTATCTTCTTACGAAAGTCATGACTACTTTAAAAGCAGGGACGAAATTACTATTCTTTTCCAGACAAAGTCATCACTGCTTTTCAGAGAAATCAGCATAACAAACTTGAAGTAAAATGAAATAGAATTCATCTCTCTCTCTCTCTCTCTCTCTCTCTCTCTCTCTCTCTCTCTCTCTCTCTCTCTTTCCCTCTCTCTCCCTTATGTTGAAATGCTAGAGAATCGCCAATATTTTTAAACACACAAACGAACGAATTAAAAACCAGTCTCCCGGCAGGACAAGGCAGGACGGGAAGGAAAAGGACAAGTTTCGTAGCCCACTTGGACAGGTCGGGACAGAACTAGGAGCAGTTGTGACCTTCCCATTACTACGAGAAGGATAATTAGTGTGCCTTTCTCTAACCCGTGTCTCGTAGCCATTAATAACTCAGTGTGGATTGACGGGACCTGAAATGCGAGACTATAAGAGCTATTCTGTGCTAGCGGTTTGACCGGGACTAGAGTGTGGTGGTGATGGAAACACATGTATTTATATATATGCAAACACAAACACACAAACATTTTTTTTAATGAAGACATGCGAACTGTAAAAGAAACTGTAAAACAAATACACTTCTAATACGTTTATAAAAATAAACCTGCATTCAGCGGTTTTCAAAAAAACAGATAAGTGGATAGATAATGCTACAAAATAGAGCTATTGATGGTGAATTTGATGACGATCGTGATGAAAACGGCTGTTGAGACGGTGCAACAGTAGACGACCGGTGCAACTCTTACCCTCCTCCACCAGGCTCCCCCCTCCCCAAGCTCCCCACTCCCCAACACACACACACACACACACACACACACACACACACACACACAGACACACACACACACACACACACACACACACACACACACACACACACACACACACACACACACACACACACACATATATATATATATATATATATATATATATATATATATATATATATATATATAGAGAGAGAGAGAGAGAGAGAGAGAGAGAGAGAGAGAGAGAGAGAAAGAGAAAGACAGGCAGGCATATAGATAGATAGATAGATAGATAGATAGATAGAGAGAGAGAGAGAGAAAGACAGACAGACAGGCAGGCAGATAGATAGATAGATAGATAGATAGATAGATAGATAGATAGATAGAGAGAGAGAGAGAGAGAGAGAGAGAGAGAGAGAGAGAGAGAGACAGACAGACAGACAGGCAGACAGGCAGGCAGGTAGATAGATAAATAGAGAGAGAGAGAGAGATGGAAAGAAGGAAAGAGACAGAGACGAAAGAAAGAGAGAGAGAGAGAGAGAGACCTACTACATCCCTTCTCAGCTGTTTTACAACCATGTTTACAGAGATTCCGATCACGTGACCATAGGAGATCTACAAGCCGGAGGGACGAGCTACCATTCACCCTCATACCCCCCATCCCCACCCCCTCCTCACCACCACGTCCCCAACCCCAACCCCTCTCCTTCCCCTTCCTCATGCCCATCCAACCTTCTCTTTTTGAAACAGGGGCGGTGAGGGATTGGCTTCTCTTGTCGGCGCGGTGAAGAAGGAATGACAGGAAGAGAAATAGATATAAAAATGAGATAAAAAAGAGAAGAAAGAAAAAAGATAAAGAGGAAGAAAGAGAACTTTGTGTTGATAGTAATGGCAGAAATAGTAATGATAAATGATGATAAATATTGATAAACGAGAGGTAAACAAGATCAAATTCTTAACAAATCCAGAGAGAAATGTATTTAGATAGATAGATAGATAGTGAGATAGAGAAAGAGAGAGAGAGAGAGAGAGAGAGAGAGAGAGAGAGAGAGAGAGAGAGAGAGAGAGAGAGAGAGAGAGAGAAAGAAAGAGAGAGATGAATTCTATTTCATTTTACTTCAAGTTTGTTATGCTGATTTCTCTGAAAAGCAGTGATGACTTTGTCTGGAAAGAATAGTAATATCGTCCGAGCTTTTATAGTAGTCATGACTTTCGTAAGAAGATACCAATAAAAGAATAGACAAAAACAAACAAACAAACA
>BOPN01005354.1:0-5000 GCA_017312705.2 Penaeus japonicus
TTTCCACGTATAACCGCATAAGTTTCCTATTTTACACCCTACCTTTACAATGTCCCACCCTTTCTTTACGTCAAAGTACCGAATGCAACGACAGGCAGCATAGACGAACTTTATTTTTGCAGCCAGGAACTTTTTGCAAGTTTTACGGATGGTTGAGAAAGCCCTGGAGTTCCTGTCTTCACTTGTATGGATGGCATCTTCTGGAATGGGTTTTGTTACTCAAAATAAACTTAAACATTGGCATTTGGTGATTTCTTTCGCTTTTATCAAATTCTCTTCCACTAGCTCAAAGGATGAGGCATTTTCAGCTTGGATTCACATACGGAATTTTGTTTTTTCTATATGGCATTCTTTCGGAGGTTGCAGAACGCCTCTAAAGTTGCCAGACATTTACCAATGCTATATCAAAGCAATGGACTATCAAGGATAAAAGTATTATTCCCTAAAAGTTGATCTTGACGATTGAGAAACTCTAATAACTCGTTTAATTATTTTCGTAATTTTCTTGCTATGCCATGTTATTTACTACTGTAGTCTTTGATGAAGTAAGCCATAAGTGCATTTATCTGTTCTCTTTCTCAATACTGTTGTTGCTACTTGATGATGCAATAATTCATAATCATAATCGCTTGACAACTGATCTGATTATTTGTTACATATATTATATAGTATTTTGTTATTAGAAGCATACACATGTGCGTATCTATCCATTTGCACATATGTAAGCATAGTATATAATAATATATCACTAACAGAAATAACGTACGGTCTTGACAAATTAAAGGATAGGGTTACACTATATACTACATATAGTACAGTATATTTATATGTCAGTCCTTTCAATACTATTACAGTTCAGTGTAGCTTCGGGATATTCCACAGAATTTCTAATTAGATCTGAACCACTTATTGCTGTAAAATTTCTTCGTAAAGGATTAACCTATATCAAACAATATCATTATAATTTGTTTTATTATATCATAAAACAACTGTGGTCCTGTCACCAAAAGGCTTTATATCTACGATGTGTTATCACCAAAGTTCATACAAATTAATGATAAACATTCACTTTTATGTATTTGTATATATCATCTATTACTACTTAGATTAATTCTTCATATATATAGAAATATTCCCTATATATATCATGATACGCAATTTATAACCTGGAGCAGCATCCATTCACCCGACATGATATAGTTCTCTGTACTTGTGGGAGTTCGTTTGTTTATGTAAACAAACGCCGCCACGTGGTTGCTTCAAAAGTACCAAACATGTGTGTGTGTGTGTGTGTTTGTGTGTGTGTGTGTGTGTGTTTATTTGTTTGTGTGTGTTTATTTGTTTGTGTGTGTGTGTTTATATTGTGTGTGTGTGTGTGTATATATATATATATATATATATATATATATATATATATATATATATATATATATATATATATATATATATACGTACAAACTTACTCATACACAGAATAGTATCAAAATTATAATAGTCACAAAAAGAGATAATAATGAAAGTGATAATGATGTGGATGAGGAAGAGGATGATGATGATGATGATGATGATGATGATAATGATAATGATAATGATAATGATGATGATGATGATGAGGATGAGGGTGAGGATGAGGAGGAGGATAATATAATGAGGATGATGAGGGTGAGGATGAGAATGGTAATGATGATGATGATAATAGTAATGATAATAACAATAACAATAATAAAATCAAGATAATATTGATCATGATAGTTATCTCAATTATAATGGAAAGATACACGAATAAGAATGATTATGATTAAGATTATTATCAGTATCAATATCTTTTAATTATCAGTATCATTATCATCACTTTTACTATCATCATTACTGTTATTGCTATTATCAACATTATTGTTATGATGATTATTCATATTATTATTTTTATTGTTATTGTTATTATCATTATCACTATTATTATTATCATTATGATTATCACCATCATTCTATATCATTACCATTTTCTTTACAATTATTGATATTACAAGGATATTATCTTTATCATTATTGTAATTCCAATAACAATGATTTCCAATGATAACACAATAATACTAAACATCCAGTCATCAACGACAAACACTAACATAAACAACAAAAAACAATAACAATAACAAAAACAACGAGAACCTAAAACAAACAAACAAACAACATACCCCTTCCCCCCTAAACAAACAAACAAACGAAAAAAGGAAAAGATAAACAAAAAATGCACCCCTTTACCCCCTAAAACAAACAAACAAACAAACGACAAAAAGAAAACAATCCACTCCCTTTACCCCTAAAACAAACAAACAAACAACAAAAAGAAAAAATAAACAAACAAACCACCCCCTTTACCCCTAAAACAAACAAACAAACAAACAACAAAAAGGGAAAAATGAACAAAAAATCCACCTCCTTTATCCCCTAAAACAGACAAACAAACAAACGACAAAAAGGAAAAAATAAACAAACAAACCACTCCCTTTACCACTAAAACAAACAAACAAACAAACAACAAAAGGGAAAAATAAACAAAAGATCCACCCCCTTTACCCCTAAAACAAACAAACAAAACAAACGACAAAAAAAAAAAAAAAATCCACCCCCTTTATTAAAACAAACAAACAAACAAACGACAAAAAGGAAAAAAAAAATCCACCCCCTTAAAACAAACAAACAAACAACAAAAAAAAAAAAAAAAAAAATCCCCGAGGCAGTTCCATTGACATGCATCGTTTCCGTGACGATACAAAGAATAGTGATGAATGCAGCCGAGCTCATCATCACGTCACTCCCCTTAGCCTTCGTTGCACAGCCGACCTTTGCATGTCCAGAATCTGACAGTCGCTCGCCGCTTTCAAACGCTCGGGAAATTGGCTCCACAATTTTGTGTTCTTTACATCCAACGCACCTGGTGAGATCGGAGGAGTATTTTCTCTCTCTCTCTCTTTCTTTCTTTTTTCGTCTCTCTCTCTCTCTCTCTTTCTTTTTTCGTCTCTCTCTCTCTCTCTCTCTCTCTCTCTTCGTCTCTCTCTCTCTCTCTTTCTCTCTTTTTCTTTTACACTCTTTTTCTCTTCTCTTTCTCTTTATTTTTATCTTTATCTTTCTCTTTCTTTTCCTTTTTCTCTCTCTCTTTCTCTTTCTCTTTCTCTTGCTTTTTCTCTTTCTCTTTTCCTCTCTTTCTTTCTCTTTCTCTTTTTCTCTTTCTTTCTCTTTCTTTCTCTTTTTCTCTTTCTCTTTCTCTTTCTCTCCCTCCCTCCCTCTCTCCCTCCCTTTCCCTCCCTCTCTCTGTTCTCTTATTCCCTTCATCACTCAATTATTATTTTCTTTTATTCAGTCTTGGTGTTCCCGCGAAAAACCGGACAGCGGGAATGCAAAGGCAACCAAAGGAAAGCATTTTGCCGTTGCATGGCGCTGGATCTTAGGAGAGCCGTGATGCAATAACGTTCCAGTGAGCGAGTTGTATGTCACTCTCATTACTCGCATGTTTCAATGGTTGAACTGAAAGAGCATATTTCTTTCGGGCTGTTTGTTTGTTTGTTTGTTTGTTTGTTTGTTTTTGTCTCTTTCATTAGGTTTAGTGTATTTTGAATAGGTATTATCTATCGATGTCTATAGTGTGCGTGTGGCATCCTTGTGAACTTGACTGCACGCGCGTGTGTGTTTATTCCGTGAGTCATCCATAGTCATCGCTCACCCCCCCCCCCCCCCCCCCCCCCCCCCCATCCCTTTACTAACTTCCCCCAACCTCGCTCTTGTCTCCCTCTTGAGTACATAAGCTTCACTCACTCCCCTCCCCACCCCCTCCCCTCCTCCCCCTCTTCCCCTCCCCTCCTCCCCTCTCTTCACTTCACCCTCAGGGAATACACAATGGATTCCTTCGCTCGGTTATTATATTCAAAGATTGTTCTCTTGGACGCTTGCCTCCGGGGATAAAACTCTCTTTTATTATCTCCCCTTGTTTCTTGTGCTCTTCATCTTGTTTATTCCCTTCTACCTTCTCTCTTTCTCCCTACTCTCTTTCTCCCTCCTTTATCAAATTCCCTTTGACCTCAGTGTTGTACATCTGTACACTTTTCCTTCACTTTTAACCAAAAGCGTTGTCAACGGGTGATCCGCCATTTTGAATTTTGCATCAGAATCCCAAAAGCTCGTTTATTGCTGTAGATTATTTAATTGCAATAAACTAACACATTCACCACGAGTAAGGGTCTCCTTGATCTATGATGTATGGCCATAGATGAAGATGTTGATGGTTTTTATGTATTTTATGGAAGTCATAGAGGAAGAACATTGCTGTATAGGATCACGGTGTAAAGCGATGATATATCTTCATACTCTTGTCTTAGTGAGAGAAATACAGTACATCTTTGACGTATGACTGTATATAAAATGTGTGATGGGGGCGACTGATTCAATTTAAGTTTATAAATGTATTTACATATACGTTCCCTATAATATGCTTCTTGATTAAGTCTGGTGCAGTGTCAGTGTCAGCAGTCCTTCCTGAGACCAGGCATATATGCTTGGTGAGATGAGCTGACATGGGTTAAGAGTTTATAGTAATGCGATATTCAAGTACTGAGTGAAATATTTAGCTAATAATTAAATATTTGGTTATATAAAAACGGATATGATATGTAAAGGGAGAGTTGGGGAATATATACTTTTATCTCTGAGAAAAAAATGGATATAAAGTTTCCTTTTATATTCTTCGAAGTCAGTGAATCTTAGACTGTTCTGATGATAATAATGAAGTAACATAAATATACAGTTCGTGGCTGAGCATAATACATCAGATTAATCATCTTTAAATCTCTACAACCATTATTTATTCTTACCAGTTTCTCTCCTATTTTTCCAGTAAATAAGGTCAAGAAATTCAAAAGAGACAATGACTTCACATCTCACCATTCCTCGATTTTAGTTCCACCACTGAATGAATAACCACTTAAATAACCACGCTCGTGCCTCTCACA
>BOPN01005354.1:20000-22500 GCA_017312705.2 Penaeus japonicus
ACAGTTTCTCCTCACTTCCTGTAATCTTTTGGTGATATAAAACTCCATTAGATTATTTTGTATATAATTTTCTATGTCCCTGGTATCTGCTGAATAAAATGTCCTATTTTGTGTTTATTTATTTAGTTAATGAGAGACATGCTGATAATAATGAAAATTATGATGGTTAGATAGTAATAGTGATGATAATGATAATGATGATATTAATAATGATTAAAATAGTATCGAAAGTAATATCATTAATAATGATAATGATGAAAATAATGACAATAATGATATTTATGATTACAATATTAATCGTGATGACAATAATAATGATAATAAGAATTAAGATAATTATAGGAATGCTAATACTAATACCAATAATGATAATAGCAATAAAAATGATGAAAATAAGGATAAAAAGAATGATAATAATGATAGTGATAGTATTAATGGTGATGATAATCATAACAATGATAATGACAATAATGATAATAATAATGATGATAATAATAATAATAACAATAATGATGATGATGATAATAATAATAATAATAATAATAATAATAATGATAATAATAATAATGATGATGCTGATAGTAATAATATCACTAATGGTGATAATAAAATGATGATGATAATAATGATTATAATACAAGTGATAATGGTAATGACATTAATGATAATGATGATGATAATAATAATTATAATAAAAGTGATAATGATAATGACATTAATAATAATAATGATTATGATAATAATGTCTTCATAACAATTATAACAAGAAGGGTAATGATAATGATAGATCATCATTATCATGATAATGATAACAATGACGATGTCAATGATTATAACAATAATGGTAATAAAAATGAGGATAATTATTATTGTTACTATTATCAGCATGATTAATAGTGAGATTATTATCCTTATTTTCATTACCATTATCTTTATTATCAATATCATTGTCATCATAAATATCATTGTTATCATTACTTATCATTATTATCATTGCCACTATCATTACTACAAAAATTAAATTTACAACAATAGTGATAATGATAATTGTTATTACCATAAAGACATATAGATAACAATAGCAGAAATAGTAATAAAAATAACTATATTAACAATGCTTGCAATAATCACAATAAAACAAACAACAGCAAAAAGCAACGATGATCGATCAAACACACCACCAACACCTAGACGATGATGTGTTACCATACCGACACAATCACACATGAATTCCCCCAGCATACCAACATACACAACAATAAGCCAACACAACGTGCGTAGAAGCGAACGCAGAGACCGCACCGAGTTCTCCCGTTCGCTCGTGGATTATAGAGCTCTCGAGTGGCTGGATTTAAAAAGCCACGCTAGGATCATAGAGGTTATTTGCATGAATTACGGAACAGCCTCGTGATCGGTAGTAATGTTGACACTTTTATCGGCTGGGAATTGGGGGTGGGTGGGGGTGGGTGGGGGTGGGGGTCGGTGTGGGGGTGGGGGAAAGGGGGTGGGATGGGGGTGGGGGTCGGTGTGGGGGTGGGGGAAAGGGGGTGGGATGGGGGTGTTGGGGTGGGGTGGGTGGGTTTTGCTTGCATGGATGATAGAGGCTGGGAACGCTTTTGAGTGCCTGCAGGAAATTTGTCTCGATTTTTTTTTTATGGTATTAGAAATCTTTCTAGTTCCGTGTATTTTTCCCCGAGAAGTTAAGTTGTTTATCATTTGTTCCTGATGTTATTTATATACTTGCCTATTTTTACTGGATTAAGGATGAAAATACTTTCACGCTGATTTACTCGTATTTTTTCGCATTATTTTCGTAATGAACAGACGATTTTCAATACGGTATATGCGTGTTGATAGCAATAGCTCTTCATACTACTAATTGCCTCTTCACCTGCATATATATTTATATACACACACGTACGCAGATACACACAAACACACATACGTCAACATACACACGCAAACACACACATGCAAATATACTCACAAACAACCACACACACAGACACACACACAGACAACCACATACACACACAAGTACACACACACAAACACACAAACACACACACACACACACAAACACACATAAGGATAACCACATATTTATAAGCCAAAATCAGCACCAGCGTCACGCCTTACAAATGCCATGTCCGTCACGTGAACAACGTAACCACACTATCTGCGCCCCCCCCCCCCCCCCCCCCCCCCCCCCCCCCCCCCCCCCCCCCCCCCCCCCCCCCCCCCCCCCCCCCCCCCCCCCCCCCCCCCCCGGCCTCCGTCTGGCTTAGAAATATTGCTGAGGAAACTCGCTTTAAAAGGTGCTCTGGTTTCGCCTTAGCTGATTCTTCTCGCATCTCGGAGTCCTAAATCTCTTGCTCTATCTCTTTTGCTTTCACTCTTCTCTGCGATCTTTTCTCTGTCTCTTTCTCTCTCTCTCTCTCTCTCTCTCTCTCTCTCTCTCTCTCTCTCTCTCTCTCTCTCTCTCTCTCTCTCTCTCTCT
>BOPN01005354.1:35000-42500 GCA_017312705.2 Penaeus japonicus
GAGAATGAGAGAGAGAGAAAAAAAAAGAATGAAAAAGCGAAATTCAAAATAATCTCCCAAATCCACGAATAGACTTCTAGCACATTGCCATTCCCAGGTCATTGGGTTTTGATGTCTTTTATATCTGAAGAAAATGGAAGAATGGGGGTTAAAGAGAGAGAGGGGGGAGGAGAGGGAGGAAAAGAGAGAGAGAGAAAGAGAGAGAGAAAGCGAGGCAGAAAGAGAGAGAGGGGAGGAGGAGACACAAAAAAGAGAGATAGAGAGAGAAAGAGAAAGGGAGAAAGAAAGAGAGACAGAGAGTAGGAGAGAGAGAGAAAGAGAGAGAGAAAGCGAGACAGAAAGAGAGAGAGGGGAGGGGGAGACACAAAAAAGAGAGATAGAGAGAGAAAGAGAATGGGAGAAAGAAAGAGAGATAGAGAGTAGGAGAGAGAGAAAGAGAGACAGACAGACATACAGAGAAAGAGAGAGAGAGTGAGAGGGAGAAACAGAGTGAGAGAAAATGAGAGACAAAGGGACATAGGAAGAGAAAGAGATTAAGAAAGAGAGAGAAAGAGAGAGAGACAGTAGTCGTATCATAATTATCAATAGTATCAATAATAATTATCATTATTATTGTTACTGCTACATTAGATATTACCATTATCATTAACATCATTGTTCCTATGATTATCCTCATCGTTATCATCATTGCCATTGTCGTTATTGTTATCACTGTTATCATTATCATCATTATAATTGATATTAACTTATTGTTATCATTATAATTGAAATTATTAATCTGGTCATAGAAAAATAAATCTATTGGACCTTCTTTCTTTTCCTTTTCTTCTTCTTCTTCTTCCTCCTCCTCTTCTTCCTCTTCCTCGTCTACTTCTTCCTGTTTTTCCTCCTCTTCCCCTTCTTCTTCTCCCTCTTCTTGTTCCTCTTTTTCTTCCTCTTCCTCTTTTGCTTCTTCCTCTTCTTCCTCTTCCTCTTCTTCTTTCCATTTTCTTCTTCTTCTTCTCCTTCCTCTTCTTCTTCCCCTTATGCTTCTTCCTCTAATTCTTCTTCCTCTTATTGATTCAGTGTCCTAAACCGTGAGTAATTACTGTTTACTTGTTCATATTTTGTTATCAAATACCTCATTGTCGAACACGTGAGATATATTTTACAAGCTGCTTCATTAATAATTTATAAAGCTTTGTGCAAACAACACTTTGTTCTAACAAGGGGAGGAAGTTAATGCAAGATTAAGCAACGCATCACCTCATTAACAATGAATTAAGCTTTGTGAAGAAAAAAATAATTCTATTTAGAAATAAGTGTAGTTAGACGTAGATAGCACGCCCTATATTATGAACAAAGAGCGACACTCAGGACATTTAGTGAACTGTAACAGTTTCACCCTCCCTTCCCCTCCCCTCTTTTCCCCTCCCCGTGAATCTAACCGGCACCCCATTCCCTCCCCTCCTCCCCCACCTCCACCCCCCTCCAAAGACTCTAACCTGTAGTCCTCCCACCATTCCCCTTACCTCTTCCCAAAACTATAACCTGCATCCCTTCCCCTGCTCCCCCTAGCCCCTCCCCGTGACTCTAACTTGTACTCCTCCTCCCCATCCCCACTCCCCCCCCCCACCCCTTCCCACCCACCCTCTCCCCCGACCTCTCCACCACCTCCCCATCCCCACTCACCCCCACCCCCTCCCCTTCCCGCCCACCCTCTCCCCCGACCTCTTCACCACCTCCACATCCCCATTCACCCCCACCCCTTCCCACCCACCCTCTCCCCCGACCACATCACCACCTCCACAACCCCACTCACCCCCACCCCCTCCCCTTCCCACCCACCCTCTCCCCCGACCTCTTCACCACCTCCACATCCCCATTCACCCCCACCCCTTCCCACCCACCCTCTCCCCCGACCTCTTCACCACCTCCACATCCCCACTCACCCCCACCCCTTCCCACCCACCCTCTCCCTCGACCTCTTCACCACCTCCCCATCCCCACCCCCCCCCCCCCCCACCCCTTCCCACCCACCCTCTCCCCCGACCTCTTCACCACCTCCCCATCCCCACTCACCCCCACCCCCACCCCTTCCCACCCACCCTCTCCCCCGACCTCTTCACCACCTCCCCATCCCCACTCACCCCCACCCCCACCCTCTCCCCCAACCTCTTCACCACCTCCCCCATCCCCACTCACCCCCCACCCCCACCCCTTCCCACCCACACCTCCCCCGACCTCTTCACCACCTCCACATCCCCATTCACCCCCACCCCTTCCCACCCACCCTCTCCCCCGACCTCTTCACCACCTCCCCATCCCCACTCACCCCCACCCCCACCCCTTCCCACCCACCCTCTCCCCCGACCTCTTCACCACCTCCCCATCCCCACTCACCCCCACCCCCTCTCCCTCGACCTCTTCCCACCCCACCTCCCCCATCCCCACTCACCCCCACCCCCACCCCTTCCCACCCACCCTCTCCCCCGACCTCTTCACCACCTCCACATCCCCATTCACCCCCACCCCTTCCCACCCACCCTCTCCCCCGACCTCTTCACCACCTCCCCATCCCCACTCACCCCCACCCCCACCCCTTCCCACCCACCCTCTCCCCCGACCTCTTCACCACCTCCCCATCCCCACTCACCCCCACCCCCACCCCTTCCCACCCACCCCTCTCCCCCAACCTCTTCACCACCTCCCCATCCCCATTCACCCCCCACCCCTTCCCACCCACCCTCTCCCCCGACCTCTTCACCACCTCCCCATCCCCACTCACCCCCACCCCCACCCCTTCCCACCCACCCTCTCCCCCGACCTCTTCACCACCTCCACATCCCCACTCACCCCCACCCCCACCCCTTCCCACCCACCCTCTCCCCCGACCTCTTCACCACCTCCCCATCCCCACTCACCCCACCCCCCACCCTTCCCACCCCACCCTCTCCCCCGACCTCTTCACCACCTCATCCCATTCACCCCCACCCCTTCCCACCCACCCTCTCCCCCGACCTCTCCACCACCTCCCCATCCCCACTCACCCCCACCCCCACCCCTTCCCACCCACCCTCTCCCCCGACCTCTTCACCACCTCCCCATCCCCACTCACCCCCACCTTCCCACCACCCTCTCCCCGACCTCTTCACCACCTCCCCATCCCCCCACTCACCCCCCACCCCTTCCCACCCACCCTCTCCCCCGACCTCTTCACCACCTCCCCATCCCCACTCACCCCCCTTCCCACCCCACCCTCTCCCCCGACCTCTTCACCACCTCCACATCCCCATTCACCCCACCCCTTCCACACACCCTCTCCCCCGACCTCTTCACCACCTCCCCATCCCCACTCACCCCCACCCCCCACCCTCCCTCGACCTCTTCACCACCTCCCCATCCCCACTCACCCCCACCCCCACCCCCTTCCCACCCTCTCTCCCCCGACCTCTTCACCACCTCCCCATCCCCACTCACCCCCACCCCCACCCTCTCCCTCGACCTCTCCACCACCTCCCATCCCCACTCACCCCCACCCCCACCCCCTTCCCCACCCCTCTCCCCCGACCTCTTCCCACCCACCTCCCCCATCCCCCTCCCCCCACCCCCACCCCTTCCCACCACCCTCTCCCCCCGACCACTCCACCACCTCCATCCCCACTCACCCCCACCCCCACCCCCTTCCCACTACCCTCTCCCCCGACCTCTTCACCACCCTCCCCATCCCCACTCACCCCCACCCCCTTCCCACCACCTTCTCCCCGACCTCTCACCACCTCCCCCATCCTCACCCCCACCCCACCCCTTCCACCACCCTCTCCCCCGACCTCTTCACCACCTCCCCATCCCCACTCACCCCCACCCCCACCCCTTCCCACCCACCCTCTCCCCCGACCACTCCACCACCTCAACATCCCCCACTCCTCCCCCACCCCCACCCCCTTCCCACCCACCCTCTCCCTGACCTCCTGCCACCTCCCCATCCCCACTCACCCCCACCCCACCCCCTTCCCACCCACCCTCTCCCCCGACCTCTCCACCACCTCCCCATCCCCACTCACCCCCCCCCCCCCCCCACCCCTTCCCACCCACCCTCTCCCCCGACCTCTTCACCACCTCCCCATCCCCACTCACCCCCACCCCCACACTTCCCACCCACCCTCTCCCCGACCACTCCACCACCTCCCCATCCCCACTCACCCCCACCCCCACCCCTTCCCACCCACCCTCTCCCCCGACCTCTTCACCACCTCCCCCCATCCCACTCACCCCCCACCCCCCACCCCTTCCCACCCACCCTCTCCCCCCGACCTCTTCCCGCCACCTCCCCATCCCCACTCACCCCCACCCCCACCCCTTCCCACCCACCCTCTCCCCCGACCTCTTCACCACCTCCCCATCCCCACTCACCCCCACCCCTTCCCACCCACCCTCTCCCCCGACCACTCCACCACCTCCACATCCCCCACTCCCACACCCCACCCCTTCCCACCCACCCCTCTCCCCAAACCACTCCACACCACCTCAACATCCCCCACTCACCCCCACCCCCACCCTTCCACACCCACCCCTCCCCGACCTCTTCACCACCTCCCCATCCCCACTCACCCCACCCCCTTCCCATCCACCCTCTCCCCCGACTTCTCCACCACCTCCCCATCCCCACTCACCCCACCCCCTTCCCACCCACCCTCTCCCCCGACCTCTTCACCACCTCCCCATCCCCACTCACCCCCACCCCCACCCCTTCCCACCCACCCTCTCCCCCGACCACTCCACCACCTCCCGCATCCTCACCCCCCACCCCCACCCCTTCCCACCACCACTCTCCCCCGACCTCTTCCACCACCCTCCCCATCCCCACTCACCCCCACCCCCACCCCTTCCCACCCACCCTCTCCCCCGACCTCTCCACCACCTCCCCATCCCCACTCACACCCCGCCCCACCCCACTTCCCACCCACCCTCTCCCCCGACCTTTTCTACCTCCCCATCCCCGCACCCCCCCACCCCTTCCCATCCACCCTCTCCCCCGACTTCTCCCGCCACCTCCCCATCCCCACTTACCCCCCACCCCTTCCCACCCACCCTCTCTACCCAACCCTGCCCTGCCTCCCCCATCCCCCTCACCCCCACCCCACCCCCTTCCCATCCACCCTCTCCCCCGACCTCTTCACCACCTCCCCATCCCCACTCCACCCCCCCCCCCCACCCTCTCCCACGACCTCTTCACCACCTCCCCATCCCCACTCACCCCCACCCCCACCCCTTCCCACCCACCCTCTCCCCCGACCTCTTCACCACCTCCCCATCCCCACTCACCCCCACCCCCACCCTCTCCCTCGACCTCTTCACCACCTCCCCATCCCCACTCACCCCCACCCCTTCCCACCCACCCTCTCCCCCGACCTCTTCACCACCTCCCCATCCCCACTCACCCCCACCCCCACCCTCTCCCTCGACCTCTTCACCACCTCCCCATCCCCACTCACCCCCACCCCCACCCCTTCCCACCCACTCTCTCCCCCGACCTCTTCACCACCTCCACATCCCCATTCACCCCCACCCCTTCCCACCCACCCTCTCCCCCGACCTCTTCACCACCTCCCCATCCCCACTCACCCCCACCCCCACCCTCTCCCACGACCTCTTCACCACCTCCCCATCCCCACTCACCCCCACCCCCACCCCTTCCCACCCACCCTCTCCCCCGACCTCTTCACCACCTCCCCATCCCCACTCACCCCCACCCCCACCCTCTCCCCCGACCTCTCCACCACCTCCCCATCCCCACTCACCCCCACCCCCACCCCTTCCCACCCACCCTCTCCCCCGACCTCTTCACCACCTCCCCATCCCCACTCACCCCCACCCCCACCCCTTCCCACCCACCCTCTCCCCCGACCTCTTCACCACCTCCCCATCCCCACTCACCCCCACCCCTTCCCACCCACCCTCTCCCCCGACCTTTTCACCCACCTCCCCCATCCCCACTCACCCCCACCCCTTCCCACCCACCCTCTCCCCCGACCTCTCCACCACCTCCCCATCCCCACTCACCCCCACCCCTTCCCACCCACCCTCTCCCCCGACCTCTTCACCACCTCCCATCCCCATTCACCCCCCACCCCTTCCCCCTTACCCTCCCCCGACCTCTTCACCACCTCCCCATCCCCACTCACCCCCACCCCCACCCCTTCCCACCCACCCTCTCCCCCGACCACTCCACCACCTCCACATCCCCACTCACCCCCACCCTCTCCCCCGACCTCTTCACCACCTCCCCATCCCCACTCACCCCCCCCCCCCCCCCACCCCTTCCCACCCACCCTCTCCCCCGACCTCTTCACCACCTCCCCATCCCCACTCACCCCCACCCCCACCCCCTTCCACCCACCCTCTCCCCAAACCTCTTCACCACCTCCCGCTCCCCACTCACCCCCGCCCCTTCCCACCCACCCTCTCCCCCGACCTCTTCACCACCTCCCCATCCCCACTCACCCCCACCCCCCACCCCCTTCCCACCCACCCTCTCCCCCGACCTCTTCACCACCTCCACATCCCCACTCACCCCCACCCCCACCCCTTCCCACCCACCCTCTCCCCCGACCTCTCCACCACCTCCCCATCCCCACTCACCCCCACCCCCACCCCTTCCCACCCACCCTCTCCCCCGACCTCTTCACCACCTCCCCATCCCCACTCACCCCCACCCCCACCCCTTCCCACCCACCCTCTCCCCCGACCTCTTCACCACCTCCACATCCCCACTCACCCCCACCCCCACCTTCCCCGCCCACCCACTCTCCCCCGACCACTCCACCACCTCCCGCATCCCCCACTCACCCCCACCCCTCTCCCCCGACCTCTTCACCACCTCCCCATCCCCACTCACCCCCCCCCACCCCTTCCCCATCACACCCTCTCCCCCGACTACTCCACCACCTCCCCATCCCCCACTCACCCCCACCCCCACCCCTTCACCCACCCTCTCCCCCGACTTCTCCACCCACCTCCCCATCACGCCCCCACCCCTTCCCCTTACCCTCTCCCCCGACCTCTTCACCACCTCCACATCCCCCACTCCACACCCCCACCCCACCCCTTCCACCCACCCTCTCCCCCCGACCTCTCCACCACCTCCCCATCCCCACTCACCCCCACCCCTTCCCACCCACCCTCTCCCCCGACCTCTTCACCACCTCCCCATCCCCACTCACCCCCACCCCATCCTTCCACCCACCCACCTCCCCCGACCTCACCACCTCCCCATCCCCACTCCCCCCCACCCCCACCCCTTCCCACCCACCCTCTCCCCCGACTTCTTCACCACCTCCCCATCCCCACTCACCCCCACCCCTTCCCACCCACCCTCTCCCCCGACCTTTTCACCACCTCCCCATCCCCACTCACCCCCACCCCTTCCCACCCACCCTCTCCCCCGACCTCTTCACCACCTCCACATCCCCACTCACCCCCCACCCCCACCCCTTCCCACCCACCCTCTCCCCCGACCTC
>BOPN01005354.1:62500-67500 GCA_017312705.2 Penaeus japonicus
TTACAGGTAAGTAAGTAGTGGATGACCCACTGAAAAAAAGAGAATCATTCACGACTTTATTGCATGATATAAAACGGCCCTTCACTCACACATAAGTGATCAGCGCATGACAAATAGAGAAATAAAAATCATAAACCCTATGCATTATTAGAGAGACAGGCAAGCAGCACATAAAATACTGAAGGAAAAAAAAAGAAAAGGCAAAACATTCACGACTTCAGTGTAGGATATGAAATAATCCCCCCCCCCCCCAACACTCGCAGTCAGAAACGAAGCGCATGACATTTTGAAGAAGAGGAAGAAGAAAAGAGGGAAACAGTTCATGACTTCGCTGCATGAGAGGATTCTACTTCACTCGCACGTGGCTACGAAGAGCGTCTATCAAGAGGTCTGCCGCGTCCTAATTCCTTGCTAGTGTCGCCGCCCGGGGTATAAACATGTCATATTGGTGACACTTATTTCTTCATTCAGGGAAATTTGGTAGGTGGGAGCTGCGCCGGGTGGCTAGCTGCTTTGTGAAGCCTTTGGGTCTGAATTCCTTTCCCTGTCTGTCTCCGTCTGTCTGTCTGTCTGAGTTTCTGTCTCTTTCTTCTTCTCTCGGTCTTTTGATCTCTTTCTTTGTCTCTCTCTCTCTCTCTATTTATCTATCTATCTTTCTCTCTCTCTCCGTCTCTCTCTCTCTCTGTCTCTCTCTCTCTCTCTCTCTCTCTCTCTCTATTTCTCTCTCTCTCTCTCACTCACTCTTTCTCTCTCTCTTTCTCTCTTTCTCCCTATTTCCCTCTCACTCTCTCTTGCTCTCTCTCTCTTTATCTCTGATCTATAACATATTTTTGTAGCGAACGTTTGTTCAACGTTTTTGCATCTTTATTACATCTCGTTTTTCTTGCGTCTCGTGAATTATTATCCATTCCATTTCTTAATATAGGATATACGTTATTATGTGGTTTTGCTAACTTATGCAAGCCATAGTTTACTGCCCATTGTCTTTTAAGATTTCTTTCATCTGTTCCTACCTCGTTTACATTTCCCTTTGTTTTACTTACTTTGTTATAGACATACATACATACATATATATATACATATATATATATATATATATATATATATATATATATATATATATATATATATATATATATATATATATATATGACTTGCAAAACACTCTTCCGTGTTGATAAATGGCAGATAAACCCACTATACACAAAACAGATTTATTGAAAATGAGACAACAGTTTCAAGATCCATCTGGATCCCATCTTCAGGTCTGAGGAGGAAGAGAACAAGAGGGTATATAAAAGGCTAAAGGGGGGAGAAACACGGTGCAAGAAGGTCAAGCGAGGACAGGAGAACGGAAACGGAGGCGGCGGCGGAACAGGGGCAGGTCATGTCAGGTCATAGGGTCCGGCGGTCTGTGTGAAGGGTGTCCGGGGTAAGGTAACAAGCGGAGAATGTGGGAGGATAGGAGACCATCAGCAGGAGAAAAACCACTGTTAAGGTTGAAATTCGGCAGCCTGTTGATGAGAGAAGATTCCACCAATCTGCGGGCATGGACATCAGCGGAAGGGAACAGAATGCGAGCAGCTGACCAATCTATGCGATGTCCTGTGTCCCATTGGTGGCAGAAGAGAGCGTTGTTGGTGTGTCCCCTGGAAACGGCGTACTTGTGTTGGGACACACGTTTGTTGAGACAGGCGCCAGTCTCCCCGAAGTATTGCTTCTCACAGGAGGAGCAGGGGATGGCATAGGTATCTTGGCAGACGAAGGAGGACGGGTGTGGACCAGGTTGAGGCGGAGAGTGTTAACCTGGCGAAAGGTAAGCCTGCAGTTGAGAGGGTGCAGCGAGCGACGAAGAGAGTGGATTTCCTCGGTATAAGGAAGGTTATGACAGGCAGGTGAGAAGTCTCTCTGGGGGAGGATCCTGGTAGAAGGTACGTCGGGCGTTGGAGAGCGCGGCGTCAAGGACGCAGCGTAGAGGGCCCCAGCTTGCCGAAGGATCGACGAAGAAAAATCGGTCTCTCGCATCCAGGTGCTGTGGGTCAAGCAAATGCGGAGAGCACGGAGAGCCTCATATATATATATATATATATATATATATATATATATATATATATATATATATATATATATATATATATATATGTACATATATATATATATATATATATATATATATATAAATATAGATATATATATATATATATATTTACATTTTCCAGAAAAGCAAAGGAGAATGATAAATGAATAATGACAAGACTCCATACGAATCCGGTCTTGTCGCTGACTTCGATCAGGGCGTGACACATTTTTACCTTTTTTAATATCCCTTCTAAAAAAAAAAAAAAAAAAAAAAAAAAAAAAAATATATATATATATATATATATAATATATATATATATATATATATATATATATATATATATATATATGTATATATATATATATATATATATATATATATATATATATATATAATAAAATAAAAATAAAATAAAAAAAATAAAAATAAATAAATAAAAGAATACTTTTCCGAATTTTCAGCATTAGGAAACAGAAGACGAAAAAAACCTGATTCCAAATTGTGAATAACCTATTTGTAAAACAGACGGATAGAGACGCGAATGCTATATATGTCCTAATCAGCTCCTTATCTATGGGATAAGGGCGTATCACTCTAATTGTATGTTCTTTATCGACGTATTGCGCGCTTGCTTTCCGTCTTAGACTACACTGATAATTTGATAGCCTCAGTTTAGATTATCAGGTACGTTCAGATTTGCAACTAGACACTCGTTGCAGATCCTTGCATTACATCGACGTCAAAGAAGGAACACATTCGTGACGAATTTAGCGACTAAACCTGTGATGATTATTAGTAATATAATGATTATAATGATTATCTGTAATAATGATAATCATAACTATAATAATGATAATTAATCATAATGATCAAAGTAATAATACAGATGATGATAATTAGAATAACTACGTTAGTAATGGGAATGATAATTATAAGGGATGATGATAATGATAATGATAGTAATAATGATAAAGAGGAAAATAATAAAAACAACAATGATAATGATAGTACTAATAATGATACGAATGATATTGATAATGATAATAGCAATAATGATAATGATAATGTAAATACATTTACACATATATGATAACAATAGTGATAATGATGATAATGGATATGATAACAATAATACTGATAATTGTAATGATGAAAATGATGATAATACTCGTAGTAATGATAAAAACAACACCGATGGTGATAATGATAACAATAATAATAGTAATGATGATAAAAGTTATGATAATAATCATGATGATGATAATAATGAAAACAATTATGATAACAATAATGATAATATAAACAATAATAGAAATAACAATGACATTGATACTAGATGCACTTAGAACAAACTAACTTTCGCCATCGAATCTACACTAATTTCTTTATATTTCATAAATCTACTAATCCTAATATTTTTCTTATTTTGATTTCATGTATTCTACATCTACCGTAAGATACATCATGTACCCTTATCTATCTAAATCTACTATCCTTCGTCCCAATATCTACTCATAAGTTATAGTATTAACCTTTTTAAGAACTCTAAGGACCACAAACCCAGGTTAGGTATTCTGTCATTACCCACTAAAGCAATGATGGTGATAATTATTACGGTTAGTGTAATAACAATACTATTGTTATTACCATTACTAATAATAATCATGATAATGATGATTGTTATAATGACAATAGTAGTAATAATGCTAATGATGACAATAAAAACAGTAATAATGATAATAATGATGATAATAACAACAACACAAAAATGATGATGTTAGTGATAATAATTGCAAAAATAAATCTAATCAAATTAATAATGACGGCGATGATAATAATTATAACCATGACTAAGACAATGATAATGATAAAGATAATACGATAACAAAAAAAAATAATAATAAAACGATAACAACAACAAGAACAAAAGCAAAAAAAAAACACCAACAATGAATCTAACAGCAGTAACAGTATTCATAACAATATCAATATCAATAACAGCAATTAGTTTAAACGCACAAGTATTAGTTATACAGCTGTGCTTTTAACCGATTTAATGAAATTCCGAAGTGCGTAGCAGCGGACGCCCCTTAAAAAGCATCCATCCGTTTGTTAATACATCATCGATATGAGGGATAAACATTTGCCATTTTATCGTTATGCAAAACGAGCTGATGATCAGATGCAAAATCCATTGCAAATTGACATTGCATGAATAGTAAGGTCGTTTAAAATGCCACCCCCCCCCCCTCAAAAAAAAAAAAAAAAAAGTGTTGTGTCACACCGGCTAATTAAGTTTATATTCACCATCAATCTACCTGATCATTAGGGCGAGGGGGAGCTCTGGCTGGTCGTGATATGGTTATTATTATCATTTTTATTGCTACTGTTATTATTATTAGTTGTCATTATCGTCATTATCATTGGTATCATTTTTATTATTATCATGATCATTATTATCATTTTCATTATCATTTTATCAGCATTTTTATTATTATTATTATCATTATTTTTGTCATTATCATTTTATCAGCATTTTTATTATTATTATTATCATTATTATTGTCATTATCATTAGCATTATTATCATCATTGTTATTATTATCATTAACATTATCATTATTATTATTATCATTATCATTACTGCTATCACATCTATTACCACTATTACTATTACTACTGTTTTTATTATTATTGTTGTTGCTGTTGTTATCAGTATATTATTTATTTTCTTGTGATTATTCTTAATGTAAGTTTCATATTTGTTATCATTATTATTGTTGTTATTATCATAATCAGTATTGATTTTGGTATTTCATTATCAATGCTAATATCATTATTATCATCAGTATCATTATTATCAATATTAGCATCAACATTACAATCATCATCATTATCAATAGCATTAATAATATCATTA
>BOPN01005355.1:0-2500 GCA_017312705.2 Penaeus japonicus
CTATGTATACATACATACATACATACATATATATATATATATATTTATATATATATATATATATATATATATATATATATATATATAGAGAGAGAGAGAGAGAGAGAGAGAGAGATAGATATAGATATATATATATATATATATATATATATATATATATATATATATATATACATACACACATGTACAAACAAATGCATAGATATATACATGAATACCTATTTATATACATACATACATGCAGATACATACCTATGTTATAAAAAATGTTCAATGTACTTAAAATGTGTTGTGTTCCATCTCCTGAAGTCAAATTTTACGGCTTGAATAAGTTGTGTGAATATATAATTTTATTTCACATACCTAAGTAATGAATAAGAAAGCTGCACAAACGATGAATGAGAAAAATAAGTTGAAAGCACGACTTCAGTAAGAGCCGGGATTCACCCTAATTTTCGACGTAAAAATGAGATTTCTTCCTACTTAATGAAAACAAAAAACTCATTAAATATTTCAAAGATAAAAAATATAGTTCTACGACGGACCTCATGGCGTACATAACGTATGGGAATTTTGGATCACTGTGTTTTTTTTTTTTTTTTTTTTTTGTAAAATGAGGTCATTTTGATATGAGCAAAGTTGAGTCTTCATTAAATATGTGAAATATTGAAAATAAACTTTTAAGTACAGGAAAAAAGTTTAGACTTCAATGTGATATTTATTTCTTATTCATCAAGAAAATATATGAAGTTATCAACCATTATACAACACAAGGGGAAATTGAGGTTCAAGGTGCATGTTGAAAGGAGGATAACATTGCACTGCAAATTCCATAATTGAATAATCATTTATCCTAAATTTTAATGTTGTGAAGAAGGCAATCACTCACTGATTATAATGAAAGAGGAATTATTATTATTATTATTATTATTATTATTTTTTTTTTAAATTTTATAGGTAATCATACTTGTATTGTATGTGCTATGGTGGGATTTGTGTAAATTCATTTTATTACCGATTTTTATTATACTGTCATAATGTAGTTTCTATTTTAATTGATCAGGGGGTACAAACCTACATTTATAATACATTGATTGGATTATTCTAGCAATTTTTAAACTTAAATATTGAAAAGGAAAATGTAAAACGAAATTATTATTTCCAGAGGGTAAAAGAATTCGATAAAAGAATAGAAGAGGCAAAACAAAAAATGAGTTCCATGAGAAGCAAAAGATATCCTTTGTAATGAAGCTAAACTTATCATACGGAATTGGGTTATTAACTTAGGATATTTGGAAATTGTCTTTTAGTTTGAATGTTTTATACTTTATCTTATAGTGTCAGTGTGTGTGTAGTCTTTAACACCTATGTCTTTAACGCTTTATCCAGTTACGTAGTATGTCTTTGTTTTTCAAAATGAGGTAAAGGGAGAAACAGAATCAATATTCATATATATTGTCAAAAAAAAAAGAAAAGTATATTTATCATATTCTCCACACATTTTTATTAGTATCTACGGTACTTTACTTTATTTCTGCAACTACTTTAGCATTGGGAAATATAGGTTTTTTAGTTAAAACTATATTCTTCATTCTTAATGTTAAGAATGAAATCTGTATCTTCATTTTTTCTTTCTTTTCTCTTTTTTCAGAAGAAATCTTTATTATTATTTTTTTACTATTTTCTGTTCTGATTTAGAATCTAGAGATACCTCACTAACTTTCCATGCAGTAGTAATTGTCATTTTGTAAGACAGTAGTGCTAACTGCATCCTGAGTGTGTTAAATCATTCCCATTTTTTAGGTGAAAGGGACGTCAATGTAGCGAGGTAGTTCTCATTACAAAGTTAGATAAATTTGAAAACTGATTATTCTGATGTTAATGAGGTTTCATAACCATTAGGAAGTGTTAGTTTTTGTTTGTGAAGAACCATAGTGACAAAGATTAGATATAATATAGTAGGATGAAAGAGGTGAGTCCTATCTATACACATTAAACCAAGAATACTTGATTTAGTAGTTGATTGTACTTAATGTGCAGATGAATTACAAAATATGCCATAACTACAAATTAGCTGGGCGTCCCCTACAGGTGGGGCTGGAGAAGACTGACCGGGGAGGAGTCGCTGGAACCAAGAAGAGTCAGACTGCCAACAAAAGATTGATTGAGTGTTCCCACTGTTCCTTCACCACCAACCATGAATACAGCTTGTTAAGACATATGCGGAAGCATACAGGGGAGAAGCCGTACTCCTGTCCCCACTGCTCCTATCGTTGCAGAGAGAGCTGCAGACTAAAGCTTCACCTGAGAACTCATACAGGAGAAAAACCATTTTCTTGCCCATATTGCTCATACCAAGCTGCTGATAATAGAAATCTAAAAAGGCACATTGCGAGTCATGGGAACAAGGGTGACCTTTTGCTAGAGGAGGATCCTCTTTATATAAGTGGAAGCTAAGGCATGGATTTTAAAATAAAACAGGTTAACCATGAGAAAAAGC
>BOPN01005355.1:12500-15000 GCA_017312705.2 Penaeus japonicus
ACGAGAGAGGAGCCGCATACCTTGGCAAGAGCCGGATGAACAGCAGAAAAATCCCAAAAACATACCAGTGTTCACACTGTTCCTACAGTACTACAAATCGATCCGATGTTGTCAAACATTATCGTACCCACACAGGTGTCAAGCCATTTGCTTGTCCACATTGTTCTTACCAGACTGGAGATAAGTCAAATCTAATGCAACATATACGCATACATACTGGCGAAAAACCATTTTCCTGTCCCTATTGCCCTTACAAAGCCAATAGGAACAGTAGTATTAAAAATCACTTACGGGTGCACATGTGATTTTTTTAAATTATTTTTTTGTTTTTGTTTTCATTGCCTCAGGCATAGAAATATATCTTTGTTTTATTTCATTCATCTGTAGATATTACTGGTCATCCATGATAAATGTATCTGTCATCTTAGTAAACCTGAAGAAGTCCTAAAATGATGGTGTGTGATTGATAAATAGCATATATTATTTTAGCAAAAAATTATATTCCAAATAGTATGATATATCTTGTGATACTTAAATGTTTGTTTTTCTTTCCTGTCTGTAAGAGATACCTCAATAAACTGAATTTTGAGTGCTGGTGTGTCTCTAAATAACATAACAGCATGTAAAAACAATTATTCTTGACAGTTGATATTATGCTTTATTTTCTTTATATATTTAATATTTTTATTTGAATACTTTAGGATACTGAGAGGACTCAGAATTTTGAAATTTGCAAAGTGGTGAAACTAACAAAGTGCTTTTAAATACAAGAAAAATCAGTGACAGTGGTTGATTGTAAAGTATGTATTTTCCTCCAAACTAGATATTAAAAAAATAATGCAAATTTACTTCTCTACTCTATATGATTGATTGAAGGTTACAGCAAACTTTCATATGTAAGAGAGAGCTTTAAATGTAAAAGAATTTATTTGGAATCCGTACATACAGATTGCTAAAGGCATAACATTTTAATTTTATTCTTATGCTTCAGGAAGTTTGATTGAAAAAAAAATAGAGTAACTTACACATTACTAGAAAATGAATATCTTGGCTTCATGCATTCAGAACCGATGTCTGTCATTAGAACTTATTAAAAATGTGAGTTTAATGATTATACATATTCTAGTATAAAGTGATTTCCATAAATCCACAAGATTGAGGCTGTCTGTGAAGGTATCTACAATAAATCCTTCAAGTACTATATGTGGGATCATTTTAAGGTAAAGATAATAATGTAATCTTCAAGCAATAGAAATATTTGATAAAGACATAGTCCTACCACTGGGAAAAAATTCAAGATGAACATTTCTCACAGGTGTGGCTGGGTAATGACAATCAAATGGTTGAGGAGAGAGGAGCTGCTGGCATTGAGAGGAACTACAGCAACAGCAGAAAGGCTTCAGATACATTCCACTGTCCACATTGCCCTTATGTCTGCTCTACTCGCTCGCACTTTACAAAACATTACCGGACTCACACAGGCGAAAAGCCTTTTTCCTGCCCACACTGTTCATATCAAGCAAGTGACAAATCAAATTTGACAAAACATATTAGAATTCACACAGGGGAACAACCCTTTTCTTGCCCGCATTGTCAGTTTAAATCAAATCGAAATGACCGACTTTTGCATCATATGCGAACTCACTTGTAATATGTATGTTTTTATCTCCATTATTCATTATTTCTCATTTAAAACATTTTGAGATTTTACCATGGAAAGATATCAGACTTTCTCCTCCAAGAAAATACTCAATATTTATTATTCTTTATATCATAGTTATACTGAAATTTTATTCCTGAAAACTACCAAAAGGCAAATCAGTTTGATGATAATGTTGCGGATTTACTATTTCTTTTATTTTATATATATATATATATATATATATATATATATATATATATATATATATATATATATATATATATATATATATAATCATATGTATATATAGACATATATGTGTATATATACATATATATACATATATATATACTTTATATATATATATATATATATATATATATATATATATATATATATATATATATATATATATATAATATACATACATACATATACACACATATATTTGTGTGTGTGTTTATGTATGTAAATTTCCAATTTGAAATTCATCCTTTTGAAGGAGAATGTGGCTAAATTGACATTTTTGATGTACTGTAGAAAGAAAATGGTCTTGCAGTATATGTATGTATTTTTATTACTTCAATACCTTTTAGGTAGATTATATTTCCAAATTAATAAGAATTGTGACAATGCAATTGTCTAATTAATCATTGCATACAAAACATCTCTTTGCTTTATTTAAACCAACAGCAAAAATCATGTTAGCTTTGACAACATATGATACCAGAAATGCTCCTTTGACTGAATGAGAAACCCATTTCCAACAGGTATGGCTGACAAATGACAGTGAAATGGTAAACCAGAGAGCAACAGCATGCACAGTGACGAGCCCTGTCAACAACCGAAAAGCTTTGG
>BOPN01005355.1:25000-30000 GCA_017312705.2 Penaeus japonicus
TAGTAACTAAGAAGCAAATAATGGTTTACTTTTTTCTCATATTCATCAGATGACTGATTAATGATCAGTATCAAATTCTATTTTTATATTTTACATTTCTTGATTGTATCTGTTCTACTACTCTGTCTTCTAATTCTCCCCTCTTGCCCTCCTTTGCTTTCCCTTTCACATCCCTCTAGTTCATTTTCTCTCTCTTTCTCCCCCTCTCTCGCTCTCTTCTCCCTCCCTCGCTCTTTTCTCCCTCCCTCCTTGTCCACCTCCTCTTCCTCCTCCTTCTTCTTCTTCTTCTTCTTCTTCGTCTTCTTCTTCCTCTTCTATTTCTTCTCATGCTGCTGCTGATACTCTTCTTCCTCCTCCTCCTCCTCCACCTCCTCTACCCTCCTCCACCTCCTCTACCCCCTCCCCCTCCTCCCCCCTCTCCCTCCTCTTCATCCTCTCTTCCTCCTCTTCCTCTTCTTCTTCTTCTGCTGCTGCTGCTCCTTCTTCTTCTTCTTCTTCTTCTTCTTCTTCTTCTCCTCCTCCTCCTCCTCCTCCTCCTCCTCCTCCTCCTCCTCCTCCTCCTCCTCCTCCTCCTCCTCCTCCTCCTCCTCCTCCTCCTCCTCCTCCTTCTCTTTCTTCTTCTCTGTACCACCCCATTTTCCCATTATAGTAAGGAAAGAACAGAAACCAAAATAATATTTGCCTATACTGAATCCTACAAACATCTCCTACAGATGTGGCTGGATAATGACATTCAAAGCGCTGATGAAGGAAGAGTGGTCGGCAGAAAGGCAACTTTAGTCACCTCAAGAAATTGTCCTGAAACATACTATTGCCCTCACTGTACTTACAACAGCGTAGATCATTCGGAGTACCTTGACCACTTCCGAACCCACATGGGAGGAAAGACCTTTTCCTGTCCGCAGTGCTCCTATCAGACTCTTGTCAGTTCAAACTTTAAAAGGCATATTCGAATTCACACAGGAGAGAAGCCTTATTTTTGTCCGTATTGTCCTTACAGATCAAATGAAAAAGCTAAAGTGAAAAGACACTTACTCAGTCACAACAAGTGAGATTAAAAGCCATGTGTGTTAGCTGAAACCTAGAAAATAAAAGTACAAATAAAGACAATAATACTGTTTGACAAAATAAGTTATTTGCATTTTGTAAATGAGAGTATCATTTATGGAATCTAAGCAACTCATGCAGCTCTTTACTACAGATATATTATCTGTGAATATAATTATATTAAAAACTATATGTTGGGAAATTTGATATCTTTTTACCAAAAATTGATCAAACATGTGCATATATGCACACATATGTACATATACATTTGTGCATGCGCCCTAATACACAAACACACACACACACATTATTTGAAGTTCTTGTGCATTCTTGTTTACTGAATGGCTGTATAATCTAAGATTAACCATTTTGTAAGGACTGTCACAAATCATTTCTACATAATAAGTATTTCCAGTTTGTTTCTTATTTATGTGCCAAGTTACATGAAATATACAGTTCAAATGGATTTATCTGTTTCATTTTTCTTTAGTAGTGGTGAAAGTAAAATGTATTTGTAAATTTTCAGTTCTCATATGTATATATCCAGTTTTTAGGAGCAGTTACAAACATATTCCAAATTTTACATTACAGGTAATATACAAATCAGTGTTGGGGTATAGCCAGAATTTTAGGAAGGGGGTTACTTGTGGTGGGAAAGGGGTTGTGTGAACATAATTTTCAAAAAGAGAGTGTCTGTAATGCTTCACTCTCATGCATTTGCATGACTGACTTGTTTACTTTTGGTTAAACCAGTATTGTTTTATACCAGGTTATGTAAGTCAGTTCTGAACTGTTTGATATTAAAGTAGCAAAGCAGAAATTTTAATAGGGGCATTTCCCAGGGAACTAAGGACTAACAGTATATCTGCGCAATATTATGACTTGTTTACAAATTTGAGAATAGTATTAGAACTTTCATAGCAATAACAGTTTATACCAAAATAATACAATGATTACCATGTAGATCTGATGTTGATCAGTATGAAATTTATGCAATATTTATATTACACAAATCTAAATTCTCAAATATTTTACTTATGTATATATATGTAGTTATCAAATTTTACATTAGTCAAAAATATTACAATAATTAAAAGATAAGTAAAAACACAACTCTTTATCCTGATAATACAGAAACTGTTTTGATAGGATATTCCTTAGATGATGAGAACTAAATTTTTATCTTATTATTTTTTTTAAGGCTGTGAAAACTATTACCTTGTGTTATTTTCATTAATATTTTATCATCAGATTACATTATTCTCTTATTGTGTTTATATTTTCTAACACTCTAGCAAACCCATTGTAAATTTAATGCACAATGGATGAGCTGATAAGCATATATAATGCCTTGTGGACATATTTTACAATGACCTGTGGATTGTTTAATCCAATCAAAGTATTTCAGTAAGGTATTACTTTACCAAATGTTAGAACATCAGTAAATGAACACAAATAGACTTTTCTGTGGTTGTGGATATTAACATAATAAGAAAATTGTTATAAAGAAACAATATGACTAAATGTATGGCATTGTCTATCCACTAATACAAATATAGAATTGGGGAAAGTGAAAGAAATAGACAGGGACATAGACGGATCAGACTAGACACAAAGAGAGTTTAAATCTGCACACAATATAGTAAGTGAGCTGTTTTTTGTGTGATTACAATACAGTATATCTAAATACATATACTTATCAGCCTTTGCTAAGAATTCTTGCTTCATATTGGTTCCAAATCGAAAATGTGATTGAATTTCACAGTAATTTTTGTTTTGTTTTTCTTCTTGGGCTACAACTTAACCAGATATGTTTCAAAAACTGGAAAATGGAAAATGGAAAATCTAGTCATGTTTTTGCTTTTGATAAATCAGTATGATTCCAATAACGTGAAGTGAGAACCCTTAATAAAGGTCCCTTGGTAAAATCTGAACCTGGTGAATTGGATTTCTTGTTTTTACAGGCCAGCATACAACACGATATTTTAGTGAAATACATTATTTGATTTTCACTTCTCTTTTAATGAATAAATTCTTTAAAGGAGCTCTGAATCTTCTAGTTGAAGTTGGAGATTAAATTCGTAGCTTTTTTTTCTGAAAAAAACAAATTTTCTACAGGTCTGGCTGAGTAATGACATGCGAATGTCCGGAGCTGGAGAAGTCGCTGGAGCGAGAAACATAGTCATCAACAACAGAAAAATTCCCAAATTCTACCACTGTCCGAGCTGTACCTTCACTAGTTCCAATCGTTCCCATTTCTCGGATCACTATCGCACCCATACTGGTGAAAAACCATTTTCCTGTTCCTATTGCTCTTATCAAACAGGTGATAGATCTAATCTTAAAAGACATATTCGTATCCATGCTAAGAAATCTCCGTTGTCTCTATGAGATGTAATTGCTTCATATAAATATGATGTCATATGCAGCTACTTTTAATTTGGGTATTATTGACTGGCAGGCTTTGCAAGTTAATTAATATGATGAATAGCTAAAGGGGATTTTTAGTTGCAGTATGATATTTGGATATGCAAAAAAGAAAATGTTTCTTGATTTGTATATTTCTGATTATTTTGTATTGATTATAAAAAAAAACATAAATAAATCACTTTTCTTCTCAGTACTCCTAAAATTGTGATGATTAGTAATGTAATAAAGGATTTTCATGATGAAAGCATAAGATTTGAACTCTGATGTTTCATTAACCCTTTATGTAGCTTATGAAAAATAATCTGCAATCATAATAGATCTGGGGCAAGAGATATAATAAAAACCTATTAGAAAGAGAAGTTAAAATTTGAACGAGGGCAACTTTTGAATAAAAAAAGGGTCAATTACACTTCAAAAAAGGATATTGAGTAATCTTGGGGGAAAAATAGATGAAATGCAAGGGTCATTTAAGGCCATGCAATAGATACACTTTAATGTCCGAACATATTTGGTAATAATGTCAATTGAATATGCATTGTACAAGATATTGTGCAATCATGAATATCTGGCACTGTTACTCTCCAAATGCTTTAAAACTGTCCTTTTAAAATGAATAATTCTGAAGTCAAATGGTTTCTTTATCAAAGTGAAGATGCAGATAATAGGTTGATCATGACTGATAACAGCTGCCTCAACCTATCCAGTACATCTTTACCTTGATAAAAGTAACTGAGTGTAATTTGCACATGCTCATATAATCCTTTAAAGAATAAATGCAATTCATCTCATTCCCTTCAAAATAATTGTAAAGTAGAATAAGCTAAAGCCAAGGATTTACTAGTTACTGTTTTTACATGTAATATCTGCTTTTCACTTAATCTTGTTTTACATATGGTATTTATTACAATAAAGTGGGTTTAGATTTCAATTCTTGGTTTGCAAAATCCCTTTTATATACTTACAGAATGAATTTGCATAGTCATATATTTTCATTAGTATTGTCATTGTTACTGATATTATCTGTTTATTACTATTGTTATTATCATTAGCGCTGTTGTTGTAATAATGATTATCAATAACGTTGTTGTAATGATTATCATTGTAATTGTTATTGTTTGTGTTATTAACACAATCGTTTTTATCATAAATGCTCCTGATTTTTTATAATTTATATTATTTTATCATTGTTGTTGGTATAAATACTTCATCATCTATAGAAACAAAAATGTTACAGGTAATGCTCATAGCATTACCTGTTTTTTGTTATTTTGTTGTAATTAATAATGCTTTTTCATTACTACTTTTGTTATAACATTAAGATAATACTACGGCTGTCTGTGCTACTACTACTGTTACTGCTACAACTATTAGTACTAAGACTACAACTAAGGAAGATGGTGATGATGATTATGATAGTAATGACAATAATAATAGTTATTATTATTACTGTTATTGTCGTTGTTATTGTTATGATTATATTATGATTGGCGGGGAGAAAATAGTGAAAATAATCATGAAGTAGC
>BOPN01005355.1:37500-40000 GCA_017312705.2 Penaeus japonicus
TGTTTCTGTCTCTCTTTTAAGCGAGTGTTATATCCCTTTGGTGTCAAACTCTGGCGACGTCTATTTATTCGCACGCTATGAATGCATGAGTATTCATGGTATTTCAACATCTAGCACAACAGCACCTGTTTATGCCATGTACAGTACTCATGATGTAGCTGAACATCTACATAAGACTAACGTCCCCTACAGGTGGGAGGCGTCACGTGCCCTTCGAGCACCACGCTGCGGTGCCCCTGCTGTGGGTACTCCACCACGTCCAGGCGACACATGGAGCTCCACGTGGCTACTCACACGGGGGAGAAGCCCTTTGCCTGCCCGCACTGCCCCTTCAGAGCTGTCCATAGCGCCAATCTCAAGACCCATATTCGGACCCACACGGGAGAAAAGCCCTTCGCCTGTCCCTACTGCCCGTACTCGGCCGCGCAGAAGGAAAAGTTGAAGGCGCACATCCGCACCCACACCGGGGAGAAGCCCTTTGCCTGCGAATACTGCCCTTACCGCTCGACGCGGAAGGATCACCTCAAGTCCCACGTGAGGTTAAGGCATTCTCAAAGGATCAATCCCCCGGCGTGAAGGATGGAAGGACTCTAGTGGGACCCTGGAAGTCATACTGAGGTTAGTTGACGTTTTTACTTCGACTTCGATGAAAGATTTTTTTTTCCATTTGTAGTAATTTCATTCATTTACCATCTATGGTGTTCATTATTCAATGACCTGATTCTAAGATGCCAAATCATAGACATTCAGATTTACTCCAGTTCACGATTTAAACTTTAAAATATATATTAAAATGAACTAGATATATAGACATGTAATAAGATTCATTGTTAAACTCTCCCTGTTATTCTCCTCATCTTTCCTATGGTCCCATTTCATCAGCATTTCTCTCTCTCTCTGCTCTCCTTTCGTTGCTTCTTTCTTTCCTCCCTCCCTCCTGCTTCTCTCACTTCATCCTCCCTCTTCTCTCTTCTCACTCTTCTTCTCTCTCCTTTTTCTGTACTTCTGAATTCCATTAGTTACAAGTATTAAGTACGAAGTGCAGATCATCATGACCTATAACATGAAATATTCTGGATCAGCTATGATTCCATTTAGCTTTATTTTCGCCTTCAGTATACACCATCTTCATTCTCCTCTTCCGAGTAATTCTCAGTGTTAAAGCCATCCGTAAAATAGTTTCATTATCTGAAAGATCTCACGGTTCGAAACAGAGAAGCATCGTCGGGGTAAATACCATATAAATCGTAACAAAGGTTCAATTGTTCGAAGCTTCTTTATAAACCAGTAAAATATTTTACTTGTTCAAATAATGACTTGGGCGTTGTGAAAGAGCTAGCCTTTTTTTTTCTTTAATGACAATGCTAATATCTCTGAAATAATTACAGACTGCCATCTTCATCGTAAACAAATCTTTCTTATGGACATTTATATATGTATATATATATATATATATATATATATATATATATATATATATATATATATATATATTCACACACACACACACACACACACATATATGTATATATATGTATATATATATTTATATATATATGTATATATATATATATATATATATATATATATACATACATATATACACACATATGTCGAAAGAAAGTCTTGTTGATGTAACAGTTCTCTCCCAAATTCCGTTACCTGCTTGGTCACAGAGGCACAAATCACATTTACCAAATCATTAAGCAGACGTATGATTTCATCAAAATATTCACAATGGAGAGAAAACATGCATACCTAAACGTCGCATCCTTCCATCCGACAACAGTAAACACACCCACATGCACACAAACAAACAAATGATGTTGCTCAACTGCAGTAGTGAAAATCGCATATTCTCTTACAGATAAAACACACGGCAGTACGTCATCTACAAACCTCAGACGTCTCACTTCCTGGAAGATGGTTCAGACACTCCTCGTCTTTACACTCTCCCCTCTTCCTCACTTACGCAATAAATAGATAGATAGATGATGGTTATAAGCAATCTACACAGTGATGATATTTTATCATACTTTTGCAGATTGAAAGGGAATGCGCAATGCATAGGGGAAAAGATTATGAAGCTGATGTTTAGTCTTTGTTGTAAACGAGCGTAAATTTACGATATGCAGGCATCTGTAATTTGGTTTCTGAGACCCTTGAAAATCTATACTTTCTACACACGCACACGCACACGCACACCTACACGCACACCCACACCCACACACACACACACACACACACACACACACACACACACACCCACACACACACACACACACACACACACACACACACACACACACACAACCAACCACCCACCCACCCACCCACCCCCACACCCACACACACACACCCACACACACCCACACACACAACGATCAAACAATAAAATGCAGACTCAGCAGCGATGTGACTCTCGCCAAAGGGAAATTCCGATTTGATTGAGATAGAGCACCGCCTTTCACTCTTAGGGGTTTATGGACCAGCGGATCCA
>BOPN01005355.1:87500-90000 GCA_017312705.2 Penaeus japonicus
AATGAATATATATACATATATACAGTATATATTTTATTTAATATGGGAACATCTTTGCATCACATTTTACACCATAAAAGAAAAGAAAAAAAATCCTGATGGCTATAAATTTTGCCCTTTTTCATATATCAATGTTGGATGTAAACAAGTAAAGAGATATTTTGCAAAGCAATGAATTAACATCATACATGTTTTGAGATAAAGAATGATAAAGTATGAACTTACAGAAAGGTTTAAATATAAAACCCAGTGTGCTTAAACATGAGACATAACTATTAGTCTTAATGGCATAGAACACTTAATAGTCTTTCTCTTTATATTATCCATACATTATGTATGGAAAGTGATATAGAACAAATGATATCACACATGATTTTCAGTATGTTTATGAATGTTGGAGAAAATATAGTGCCAGAAAGGAATTCTTTACTTGTATCAGATTTTTCTTCATATTATAGGTGTTATTTCAGCTAAAGGCCAATTCACAAGTCTTATTTTTGTTTTGAAAGGCTGTTTGTTGGCTAGACACCATTAGAATGTTATGTATGCACATGACACGTTCTCGACCTGTCTAACACCATCTGTCAGTGTTAATGTAAGGAAGTGATACACATCCTGTATTAAGGCGAGATAAGGCAAGCAATACATTGAGTCTGCCCAGGTAGGCAAGGATAATATGATTTATGCCCGTAGAAGATAAAAATTGTATCTGAAGCAGATAACCATTGTACTTCTTGTTAGTCATATGAAATAACTCTTCATAAGACACACAAATTTGATCAGCTTTTTAGCCATGATGCCAAACAATTATCTAAATTTCTCATCTGTATGAACATGGTAGCTATTTGTAAGCAATTAAATGGACAGGTACAGTATGGATCCTTTTTCTGCCTGTTGTAACAAAAATTGGTCATGTGAATGGACCTTTACTGTAGCAAATATATGTGCATGAACATAAAAGTATGATATAACTCTTTTCATTGCTCTCTTCTGGAAAATTGTATAATTTTCTGAAAAAAAAAGTTTTGCTTCTTTAAGACACATTTCATTGCAATAATTGTTGTAATCTTTACAGAATTAAAGCTGGGTGCTATATTTCAGGCAGGTTTGAGTTTTAAGAAAACTTCTGTGCTCAGATTTCTAAAAAAGGTTTTAATTCACATATAATATTAGTTTAAAATTAAGATGTTATCATATAATGTATGGTGAGAGACCAAGAAGTCAGTAAACAAAGAATAGGGAATGAGATCAAAACATTCATTTCAATATTTTCAGACATTTTTTTATTGCAAGCACATCCATATCATGTCTTTACTCTCAGTGCACACTTTAATCCCTACTCTGCTAACTTATTCTCTCTAATACTGAAAGTATCAATATAAGACCTCTTAGGTATGATGCTTTAACACATGTCTCTTCATGTTCCCTTTTTGTGCTGACCTATAGGAACAGTAGGCACAACCAAATGGCTTCTCACCAGTGTGTGTCCGTATGTGAGCTCTGATACTCTCCACCTGAAAGCATTGAAAAGGACAATGTGGACATGGGAACAACTCTCTGACTGCATGTCTCCGCAGGTGCTCTGAGAGTTGTGTGGCAATGGTTGTGGTGAAGGAGCAGTAGGGGCAGGATCGGATCTTGGGAGTAGCAGAGGAGAAATTCTTGCAGCCTGTAGCTCCTATAGCCTCTGCAATCCCTATGGTCTTTGTAGCTCTGCCCTCGGTGGTGCCAAGGATGTTGCGGTCCACTGACACCTGTGGGGGACGCCCAACGTACTTTCAGAATGCTGTAGTTATTAAACAGAGATAAAATATACTTCAACTGATACTTCAACAGTGGAATGTTTCCTTATGAAGTATATTTACTGTACATTTTAGAAGAACTAGACTATCTGTTAATGAATACAAAGCTGGTTGAGGAAAAGAGTAACGAACAAAGGAACAATAAAAAAAAAGGAAAAAGAAAAGAAAGGACATTATGAGAAAAAGAATTGTGAAAAAAGGCACAAGCAAAGAGAGGAGAGAAGAAAGGAAAGATCAATGTAAAACAAAGTAAGGAAGAGGAGGAATTTTTACTGATTATGCTCTGAAATCTAACACAAAAGGTAACTGTGAAATAAACCTCTATTTCCTAAAATGTGATACCAATCCACAGCATACAGCTAATAAAAGGCAAACTGTTAATACAGAAAATGGAAGTAAATGATGTAAAAAATGGGAAGTAGGCAAAAGGGAAAGGAAAAGAAAATAGGTTAAGAGTCAAAGAAATAGAAAAGGAAAAATAAGTGTTTCATATACTTTTCTTTATGTCAGGCAAGTTGATTAATCATTAATAACCAAATTATATTCCTGATACTGCTTTATGACCTGTTCTTCTATACAAACATTTCATATACAGTTCTTCTAAAGATTCCCTCAATACTATAGTTGCATAAAACAAACTGTATTTTATACAAAATTTAGAAGAAATTAATTAATCCCAGTAGATGTAGATAACATGA
>BOPN01005355.1:97500-99772 GCA_017312705.2 Penaeus japonicus
AAATTTCAAGTTTTCACATATTATTTTCCATATGACTCTGTGATCTATGTGTTAGCAAATGGCTCTTTAAATTATTCTTTTGGGAAGATCTATAGGGACAAATATTACAAGCATAAGGTTTTTCTCCGGTATGAATGCGCATATGCCTATTAAGGTTGTTTTTCTGTGCAGCTCTGAAATTGCAGTGAGGACATCGGAAAGGCTTCTCTCCTGTGTGTGTGCGTATATGGATCTTCAAGTAGTCCCGAGTGGCAGAACTGTAGGGACAATGTGGACAGTCAAAAGGCTTTTCTCCTGGATGAACCTGCATCGGAAGGGCCTGCGTGCTTTTGGCATGAGAACCATAGGAATTCTCGAGTGGTGTGATGTTGGCATCCTGTATTCCCACACAGGATCCTCTCTCTCCTGCTATATGAGGACCACAACCCGGAAGCACCTGTTGAGGATGCTTAGCTTATTCAAGGTAATAAGGAAGTAAGTCAGAATAACTAAATTCTTGCTGTTATTGTTCATTTTGTTATAGCTTCTAAAAGAAAATTAATGCCTTATCAAAAGCTGTCTGTTTATTTGGATTCACTAAATAAAGAAACTGTTAAAATGTCTGATTATCTAGTGTAAACAAAATGGTAAACATATTAAACATAGGGCAAATTATGTTGAAGGTACACTATATTTCTAAGGGCAACAAAATGGTTCTAAGAGTGTATATGCTACTTTATTTATAAACTAAAAAATAATACCTTACCAATTTATTACCTTAACTTACATAGTTTCAGATTCACTTGTTGCTATGAAGATTTTTTACTGATTATAATGAAGATTCATGGATTTTTTCTTTTTTTATCAGTATTGACGCTAAATTTACATGCCAATGCTGCCAGTATCGATGTCATTATCATTAATCTACACAGCACCTTACTTTATAAAGGACAGATCTATTTGGGGTAGGGGATAGATATTTCCCTTTCAAAATGACAAAATTGCTAATGAATGAGGATATTTACTATATTGTATGTAGATATAAAATATATGTTATCATACAAGTAATTCAGACAACACTCTGAGTTCAGTGCCATGTTCATAAACATTTATAGTCATAAGCACATATAAAATATCTAGGGTTTATAAAAATGTTTCTTTTTCTAAGATAAGCAATAAATCCATATAAATTAATTTCCTCATTCATAAGAGTGCACATGAACTGTACTGTACCATATGTAAACTTAAACATATACATAAATATAGTTATAAATAAATATGTGTGTGTGTGTGTGAGTGAGCGTGTGTGTGTGTGTGAGTGAGCGTGTGTGTGTGTGTGAGCGAGCGTGTGTGTGTGTGAGTGAGCGTGTGTGTGTGTGTGAGCGAGCGTGTGTGTGTGTGTGAGCGAGCGTGTGTGTGTGTGAGTGAGCGTGTGTGTGTGTGAGTGAGCGTATGTGTGTGTGAGTGAGCGTGTGTGTGTGTGTGTGTGTGTGTGTGTGTGTGTGTGTGTGTGTGTGTGTGTGTGTGTGTGTGTGTGTGTGTGTGTGTGTGTGTGTGTGTGTGTGCCTGTGCATGTGTGTGTCTCCCTTTCTCTATCCATATATAAATTTGCATGAATGTTTGTATATATATTCATGTCTTCCTACATGTCTTCACCACATGGATCATACTATAAAAATGTTTTGAATTGTATGCTTCATGATTTCAATAAAAGAAACATACATGTTTTGCTCTCACTGTTCAGAAAGGTAAAAAACAGAGCTGCAGTAGAAACAAAATTTTAAATGTTCAAGTTCATAAAACTGGTTGAACTTTATTTCATAAAACTAATTTTGAAATTATAAGACACAGAAGAACCTAAAAAGGATAAATCTTAAGTATGTAAATCTCTTACAGTCCAATTTTTTCTTAATTCTTAGTTACGTTGACTACAGGAATATTACACAATATATAAATAATAGGTTTGGTAAAAAAACAAGTACTAATTGTTTGCTTTAATAATATACTGCAGTGCTACATTACATGATCAAGTTACACACAAATTGTACTAAAATATCCTAAAATGTATTCAACCTTTCCCATTAACAAAAGTATATCATATAAAAAGAAATAATTACATCAAAACATTTTTGACACACATTTACCTTACAGGTACAGCTGGACCTAAAATATTGAAATGAAGGTTTCCTGAGAAGTAATGATTACCTAATGACATAACAACACACACAAACACACACACACGCACACATACACAAACAGACACACACACAGTATATATATATATACATATATA
>BOPN01005356.1:0-5000 GCA_017312705.2 Penaeus japonicus
CCATCCATCCATCCATTCATCCATCCGTCCATCCATCCATTTACCCACCCTCCATTCATCGATCCATTCATTCATTCATCCATCCATCCATTCATTCATTCATCCATCCATCCATTCATTCATTCATCCATCCATCCATTCATTCATTCAGTCATTCATATTCATTCATTCGTCCATTCATTCATTCATTCATTCATCCATCCAGCCATCCATCTATCTACCCATACATCAATTCATTCATCCATTCATTCACATCCATCCAACCATCCATCAATTAATTCATCCATCCATCCATACATACATCCATCCAACCATCCATCTATCCAACCATCCATCCATCCATCCATCAATTAATTCATCCATCCATACATACATCCATCCAACCATCCATCAATTCATTCATCCATTCATCCGTCCATCCATCCATCCATTCATTTATTCATCCATCCAGTCATCCAACCATCCATCAATTCACTCATCCATTCATCCGTCCATCCAACCATCCATCAATTCATTCATCCATCCATCCATTTATCAATTCATCCATCCATTCATTCACATCCATTCATTCATCCATCCATCCATCCATCCATCCAACCATCCATCCATGCATCCATCCAACCATACAACCATCCATCCACCAATTCATTCATTCACATCCATTCATTCATCCAACCATCCATCCATCAATTCATTCATCCACTTATTCATTCCCATCTATTCATTCATCCATCCATCCATCCATTCATCCATCCGTCCATCCATCCATTTACCCACCCTCCATTCATCGATCCATTCATTCATTCATCCATCCATCCATCCATTCATCCATCCATCCATCCATCCATTCATTCAGTCATTCACATTCATTCATTTGTCCATTCATTCATTCATTCATCCATCCAGCCATCCATCTATCTACCCATACATCAATTCATTCATCCATTCATTCACATCCATCCATCCATCCATCAATTAATTCATCCATCCATCCATACATACATCCATCCAACCATCCATCCATCAATTAATTCATCCATCCATCCATACATACATCCATCCAACCATCCATCAATTCATTCATCCATACATACATCCATCCAACCATCCATCCATCAATTGATTCATCCATCCATCCATACATCCATCCATCCAACCATCCATCAATTCATTCATCCATTCATCCGTCCATCCATCCATTCATTTATTCATCCATCCAGCCATCCATTCATCTATTCATCCATTAATTAATTCATTCATTCATCTATCCATCCATCCATCAATTTATTCATCTATTCATTCATTCCTTCACATCAATTCATTCATTCATCCATCTATATCCATTCATCCATCTATCCATTCATCCAACCATTCATTAATTAATTCATCCATCCATCCATCCATCCAACCATACAACCATCCATCCATCAATTCGTTCATCCATTCACATCCATCCATTCATCCATCCATCATTTCATCCATCCATTCATTCACATCCATTCATTCATCCATCCATCCATCAATTCATTCATCCATTCATTCATTCACATCCAATCATTCATTCATCAATTCCATCCATCCATTCATCCATCCATCCATTCATTAATCCATCCATCCTCCATCCATCCATCCATTCATTCACATCCATTCATTCATTCATCCATCTATCCATCCATCCATTCATCAATTCATTCATCCATCCATCTATCAATTCATCCATCCATTCATTCATTTATCCATCCATCCATTCATCAATTTATTCATCCATCCAACCATCCATCCATCTATCAATTCATCCATCCATTCATTCACATCCATTCATTCATCCATCCATCCATCCATCCATCCATCCATCCATTCATCCATCCATCCATTCATCCATCCATGGATCCATCCAACCATACAACCATCCATCCATCAATTCATTCATTCACATCCATTCATTCATCTAACCATCCATCCATCAATTCATTCATCCACTTATTCATTCCCATCTATTCATTCATTCATCCATCCATCCATTTACCCACCCTCCATTCATCCATCCATTCATTCATTCATTCATCCATCCATCCATCCATTCATTCAGTCATTCGCATTCATTCATTCGTCCATTCATTCATTCATTCATCCATCCAGCCATCCATCTATCCACCCATACATCAATTCATTCATCCATTCATTCACATCCATCCATCCATTCATCCATCAATTAATTCATCCATTCATCCATACATACATCCATCCAACCATCCATCCATTCATTCATCCATCCACCCATCAATTAATTCATCCATCCATCCAACCATTTATCAATTCATTCATCAATTCATCCGTCCATCCATCCATTCATTTATTCATCCATCCATCCAACCATCCATTCATCTATCCATCCATTAATTAATTCATTCATTCATCTATCCATCCATCCATCAATTTATTCATCTATTCATTCATTCATTCACATCCATTCATTCATTCATCCATCTATCCATCCATCCATTCATCCATCTATCCATTCATCCAACCATCCATCAATTCATTCATCCATTAATTCATTCATCCACTTATTCATTCCCATCTATTCATTCATCCATCCATTAATTCATTCATCCATCCATCCATCCATCCATCCAACCATCCATCCATCAATTCATTCATCCATTCATCCGTCCATCCATTTATTCATCCATCCATTTATCTATCCATCCATTAATTCATTCATTCATTCATCTATCCATCAATTTATTCATCTATTCATTCATTTATTCACATCCAATCATTCATTCATTCATCCATCCATCCATCCATCCCTCTATCCATCCATCCATCCATTCATCAATTCATTCATTCACATCCATTCATTCATCCAACCATCCATCCATCAATTCATTCATCCACTTATTCATTCCCATCTATTCATTCATCCATCCATCCGTCCATCCATCCATTTACCCACCCTCCATTCATCCATCCATTCATTCATTCATTCATCCATCCATCCATCTATCTGTCCATCCATTCATTCATTCATTCACATTCATTCATTCGTCCATTCATTCATTCATTCATTCATCCATCCGGCCATCCATCTATCCACCCATACATCAATTCATTCATCCATTCATTCACATCCATCCATCAATTCATCCATCCATCCATCCATTCATCCATCCATCCATCCAACCATCCATCCATGCAACCATCCATCCATCCATCCATCCTTCCATCCATCCATCAATTCATTCATCCATTCATCCGTCTATCCATCCATTCATTTATTCATCCATCCATCCATCCATTTATCTATCCATCCATTAATTCATTCATTCATTCATCTATCCATCCATCCATCCATCAATTTATTCATCTATTCATTCATTCATCCATCCATCCATCCATCCATTCCTTCACTTCGTTCATTAATTATTCATCCTTCCATTGATTATTCATCCATCCTTCTCTCCTTCTTTCATTCATTCATTCATCCATCCATCCATTATATTAATTCACTTATTCACTCATCCATTCATCCATCCATTTGTTCACTCATTATATTCATTATTCATTCATTCATTCATCCATCCATTCGTTTATTCATTCATCCATTCATCCGTCTATCCATCCATCCATCCATCCATTCACTTCGTTCATTAATTATTCATCCTTCCATTCTCTCCTTCTTTTATTCATTCATTCATCCATCCATCCATTATATTAATTCACTTATTCACTCATCCATTCATTTGTTCACTCATTATATTCATTATTCATTCATCCATTCTTTCGTTTATTCATTCATCCATTCATCCGTCTATCCATCCATCCATCCATTCACTTCGTTCATTAATTATTCATCCTTCCATTCTCTCCTTCTTTCATTCATTCATTCATCCATCCCTCCATTATATTAATTCACTTATTCACTCATCCATTCATCCATCCATTTGTTCACTCATTATATTCATTATTCATTCATTCCTTCATCCATCCATTCGTTTATTCCTTCATCCATCCCTCTGATCGATCATCAAGAAGAAGCTAAGCCTGAGCTTCTGACGACGCGACACCCTAACGCGTAAGGGCGTCAAAGGGTAAAAGCACTTCTTGAGATTATGCGGCCGGAGGAATCTGATCGAACCGGGTCAGATAATAGTGTATATCCATGTATATATATGCATTCATTTAAAAGCAGCTTTTGCCTTTCTAGCTTCACTTGGCCACAAAGATAGAAAGGAAATTTCAATCGCGTTTTTCTCAAAACTAGGAATAAATGAAAATAAAATGCATCTACTTTTTCACTATTTGCGTGCTACTAATAGAAATTGGGGTTTTACTAGTTGAGCTAATGTAGAAAAACCTGTGATTTTTTTTCCTGAAGGCTACCTTTTTTCAAAAAGCATACAGTATAAAAAAAATTGACTTCGATTTAAAAAAAAATTACAACAGGAAATGAAAACAATTATAAAATAACAACCACATATGTTAGTCAGGATAGTAATAAGCTACATAGCCTGCATGTAGGAAAGATAGCAATACAAGTATAAGAAAAACGAAAATAAGAGAAATATTTATGCGATTTTCTTTTATCTTTTTATATTGCATTAGTGTGATGCATTACGTACAATAGAATAAAGAACATAGACAAAAATAAAGGCACAGAGTTCTTCTCTCCTTGATATATAGGGACAGCACGTGAAACAAGAACCAGCAGAGTGGGTGGAGTTGTTGGCAGCGTTACCATCACTCTAGCAATAGTGGTAGGAGGAGTGTGGCTGCAACGCTACTGCAAGAGAAAATGGAGAGAATGTCACCGGAAGCAAGAAACAAGTGCTTCATCAGACGATACAATCCCAGATATAGTTCCTAACAGTGGTAAAGTATACATTCCCTGTAGAGGAAAGAGAGACTAAGAGGGGGCGGGGGGGAGAGTAGGTAAAGGGAGGGAGGGAGGGAGGCAGGGAGGGAGGGAGGGAGAGAGAAGCAATAAAAGTGGAAAT
>BOPN01005356.1:27500-35000 GCA_017312705.2 Penaeus japonicus
AGCGCCCCGAACACCACGAGGGGAAACGCCACGAGGCGAGGCAGGGCACGAAAATAAATACATAATAACAGTCTTTCCTTTATTTACACTAGTTCTTTACCCGTACACTTTTCTATAGGCACCATACAGGGGGAAACCAGCACATCACACAGCACAATACAGCTATAATAGGGCAACACAAAGTATATCAGGTCACAATGGGCACATGCGAGGTCTTCCCAGGGGCAGCGCCTAACTGCGTCTGTCCTGGCCTCGTTCCTTCCGCGCCTCTTGCCCAGACATTGCGTCATGTTTGTCCAGCTTACATAATTTTATTAGAAACAAATTCTTTCAAAACGAAAGAAAACGTAATGGTAATTAGTTCTTAGAAACAACATAAAAATCTTTCATCCAACGCGGCTTTCTTCGCTCTCGCCGGGGTTGCCGCAGTGGTGTGGGCCGCGGTTCTGTCGCATCGCCCTCACCGTCCAAATGCTCGTCCTCATCTTGGTCAGCATCTGTCACGTCCTCATCCTTGGCTCCTTCAAGACTCCGTCCGACTGCTATACCGTCAGCCAGCTGCAGGTTTTCAATGGGCTCCACATGCTTTCCACTCCATGCATCTCTCCCGACAGTTGACACCGGATCCTAGACTCTGTCCTGGGGGCAAGGTGCAGTCGCTCAGCCGTAACTACCTCTGCACAGCCAACCTTCGGAAGCAAGGACACATCATCACCGTGCATCCTCACCAGCTTCCGTCCAAGGTCGACACACGCCTTACTCTGCGTCAGGTAGTCAAGGCCCAGCAAGCATGGCTCGTCCGATCGGCGACATACATCAGCAGCCGCTGCACCGCGCTGCCCACGCCGATACGAGCCTCCACTTGCCCCTTGAGCTGCACACAATGCCCCATTACACCACACAGTCTCTGTGGTGCGTCTGGAAGTCGCGTAGTGGCCAAACATATCAGGCCGCACTAGGGTCTTCTCAGCCCGTGTCCACTGTCAGGCGACATGGCTTCCCATCTACTGAGCCCTCCACCTGCATCGAGGGGTAGGCACCCGAGGAAAATTCCCGACGTTCCAATACTAATCCTCGGAAATCCCATTTTCTTTACTGCGAACACTGGACGGGTAACCCGTCACGACATGTTCTTTACTACGGGCCAAAGACCCACTGGCGTAGCACTATCCCCCCCCTATCAAGCAGACGACCGTCTGCTCTGACATAAATCATTCCTCAAAAACAAACAAAATTCTTTCAAAACAAAAGAAAACATAATGGTAATTAGTTCTCAGAAACAACACAAAAATCTTTCATCCAACGCGACTTTCTTCGCTCTCGCCGGGGTTGCCGCAGTGGTGTGGGCAGCGGTTCTGTCGCATCGCCCTCACCGTCCAAATGCTCATCCTCATCTTGGTCAGCATGTCACATGCTCATCCTTGGCTCCAACAAGACTCCACCCGACTGCTATTCCGTCAGCCAGCTGCAGGTTTTCAATGGGCTCCACAATGCTTTCCACTCCATGCATCTCTCTCGACAGTTGACACCGGATCCTAGACTCTGTCCTGGGGGCAAGGTGCAGTTGCTCAGCCGTAACTACCTCTGCACAGCCAACCTTCGGAAGCAAGGACACATCATCACCGTGCATCCTCACCAGCTTCCGTCCAAGGTCGACACCGCGCCTTACTCTCGTCAGGTAGTCAGAGCCAGCAAGCATGGCTCGTCCGATCGGCGACATACATCAGCAGCCGCTGCACCGCGCTGCCCACGCCGATACGAGCCTCACTTACCCGCCCAGGCTGCACACAATGCCTCATGACACCACACAGTCTCTGTGGTGCATCTGGAAGTCGTGTACTGGCCAACATATCAAGCTGCACTAAGGTTTTCTCAGCCCCGGTGTCCACTGTCAGGCAGCATGGTTTCCCATCTACTGAGTCCTCCACCTGCATGTGCTGTTTGTCGGCAGCTGCAGAGTCGGGGGTCCAGGAACCGAGGACGGCTGGGTTTCGGCCCCCTTCTCCAGCCTGTCCGAGTTTTCCGCATGTACTACTTCCTTAGCCTTAGGACAGGCACTGCGTCTGTGCCCTTCTTGCATACAGCCCCAACCTGGGCAGTGGAATCTGTGCGGGCTCACCCTCCCCTCATTTCCACTGCCTTCATTTTCACTTTCCGGCCCCAGAGATCACGGCGGTTCTGGGCGGCCGGCTCTTGGCCACTGGTTCCCTTCAGGAAGGCCTCGAACTCCAAGGCCTCGCCAGCGCCACCTGCAGGTACTCAGGGTGTGCATGCTTGACGTAGATTTGCAGCTGCTGGTCCTGCAAGGCGTCAACAAGGAAAGCGCAGGCCAGTACCACGATCATCTCTTCTGCAGCCGTAGGGTACGACCTCCTTACCAGCGCCTCCACGTCCTGCGCCAGCTGGGACAGCGTCTCTCCACGCTCACGAGTCCGCTTTTTCAAGCGGGCCCGATATACCTCGGCCTGGTGTTGATGGCCGAAACGGCGTTGCGAAGCCTCCGCCACGCCGGTGTAAGAGGCATGTTGGGATGGCGGCAGATGTCCCAACACTTCCACCGCGGGGCCCCGTAGCGCTGTTACCAGCTGCAGTGCCTTCTCTTCCTGATTCAGGCCTGGGCAGGTGGCCAGCCCATTTCCAAATTGGGCGACATATGCCTCCCAGGCCACCTTCCCGTCGTACTCAGCTGGCTTACGCCTCACAGAATGTCTGGAAACCGAGGGGCTGCAGGGTAGAGAATGCGTGCCGTGAACTAACACGCCCGGAGGGAGGGAGGGGAGGTGAGGAGGCAACAGGCAGGTTGACCGGGTCGAGTTTGTCGCCACCTGTACCCCAAGGAGCGGTTCCGATGGGTCCCCAGCCTCCTGCAGCAGCCACCGGCTCCGACACGACGCTGCGAGGCCCGAGGAGTTCCCTGCCACGGACCCCAGGCAGACAGTAAAATCTGACACTCTGGCATCTGTTGCCAGAACCTCGTCTGCCTTCTCCGGCGTGCAGCGTTCTGCCTCGTGACGCCGCCTTTCTGCCTTCACCTCCTCCCTCAGGCCCTGAACCTCGCCTTTCAGAGTCTGCACCTCCTCCAGCAGTTCACTCTTCACGCTGTTGCAGGCCTTGTCGGTGTACTGCTGAGTTTCCATCTTTACAGATGCGAGATTGCTCTGTAGCACCTCAACAAGATGGCAGAACTGTTCCTCTGCCTTCCTTGCCTGCATCTCGACGAGGTGCTGCGCCTGCTCCTCTGCTTTCCTTGCCTGCATCTCGACGAGATGCTGCGCCTGCTCCTCTGCTTTCCTTGCCTGCATCTCGACGAGGTGCTGCGCCTGCTCGCGTGCCCTCTGTGCCTGCTCTTCTGCCTTTTGTGCCTGCTCTTCTACTCTCTGTGCCTGCTCGTCTGCCCTTTGTTCCTGCTCACGAGCCCTTTGTTCCTGCTCACGAGCCCTCTGTTCCTGCTCACGAGCCCTCTGTTCCTGCTCACGAGCCCTCTGTGCCATTTCCTCCCTCATACCGGCCAGCATGGCAGTGATCAGGTCCATCTGGCTCGGCTTCACCTCACTCGTGCCTGCCTCCTCTCCCTCATGGCTGCCGCCATATTTGGACGCCATGATAAATCGGCGCGTCTTACTGTTCAAATATCACAGATCCCACTCCTGACACCAATGTTACGCCGGCCGCCTCGTCTATCTGCCACCAACACGAGGCAGGCTAGGCAGGCAACTGATCAAACACAGGGTCGAACACAGAACAGCTCCAAGGGCTTTCCAGGCACCACAACGTCCCAGAACACCACGAGGGGAAACGCCACGTGGAGAGGCAGGGCACGAAATAAATACATAATAACAGTCTTTCCTTTATTTACACTAGTTCTTTACCCGTACACTTTTCTATAGGCACCATACAGGGGGAAACCAGCACATCACACAGCACAATACAGCTATAATAGGGCAACACAAAGTATATCAGGTCACAATGGGCACACGCGAGGTCTTCCCAGGGGCAGCACCTAACTGCGTCTGTCCTGGCCTCGTTCCTTCCGCGCCTCTTGCCCAGACATTGTGTCATGTTTGTCCAGCTTACATCATTTTATTAGGAACACATGTTTCGCACAGAGACAAAGACCCACTGGCGTAGCAATATATATATGTATGTATGTGTATATATATATATGTGTGTGTGTGTGTGTGTGTACATATATATGTGTTTGTGTGTGTATGTGTGTGTGTTTACATGCATATATATATATATATATATATATATATATATATATATATATATATATATATATATATATTATATATTATATATGTGTGTGTGTGTGTGTGTGTGTAATAAGACTCATCCTCCATCAGTACAGAACAGTATAATACCTTGAAAACCGAACATACTAAAGAAAATGGCCATGCACTAAATCTAGTACGCGCGTCTTTCCCCGAATGAGACAAATTTTAGTACACCTTTAAGGCTCAACACTTGGTGAAGTGTACCGTTCACTATGTAATGAATTTTACTACATAGTTCGCCTAGAACTCTTCAAATTAAAATTAATTGATCAGTTATTAACTCAATTCTTGGATGAAAAGGTGGTCACTCCATATTGCTAGTATCTCTACCTTAAAAAAAAAAATAATAAAAAAATAAAAAAAACTTTAGACCAGTTAATATTGGTTACAAAACCAATATTAAGCATCTAACAGAAATTTACCGAGATCGTGCTGCCAACTATGATCAGTTGTCCATGGAAATGATCAAACCATGTGTTTAATATGTCTTTCATAACACGTGTTCCTCGAGCGCATGAAACTAGCTAAATGACCCCTATTCATAAATCAGGCGACCGCAATTCACCTGTAAGCGAGTCTCAATCTTAATTTCCCTCAGCAAGCTACTAGAGCAGATAGTATGGAAAAATTAATTCGGGTTCAGACCAAAATGATCAACTGATATTGCTCTTTTATCATTTTCTGATTATGTGTATGTTCTCTGTATCTTTCTAGATCTGTCAAAAGTATTGATACCATTAGCATGAAATGTTGTACAACTATAGGATCAAGAGTGTCGCGTGTGCTTGGCTAACTAGCTATTTATCAAACAGTTGCCAATATATCAGTGTCAACGACCATTCTTTCAAACGCTGCTAGGTTACATATTAACCCCTTTGTTATATATATATATATATATATATATATATATATATATATATATATATGTATATGTATATGTATATATATATCAAATTAACATTAATTTAACCAATTCCATAAACTGCCAATTAAAGTAAGCAAACAAATTTACCTTACATACCAATAAAACACACTACATAATATTTTACTGTTACAAAAATCACCCTTTCGTTACTTCCCAAAGATAAAGAATGGAATTATCAATGAACAAACTAAAACAAACTTCCTTGGAGTAATGATAGAACTATTTTAGTGACCAAACTTTGCGAAATTTTACTTTTAACCCATTTCGTATGGATGTCATGATATACATGACGCAGGAGCTCTGACCTGACCACGGGCGTCATGACGTATATGACGTTCGGGGATTTTGGATCACTGTGTTATTTTAATGTGCTATGAGTAATGAGTGAGTGAGGATGACAATTGCAGTCATAATTACTAGATGGCACAACTTTCTTCTAGCACCAGCAGGAGAGAGAGCCTTACACGGCACTTATCATGGTCTCTAGCAAGCACTGTCTTTATAAAGCGATGGCACATAACAAGTTGCCGACCTCTTGCTCTAAAGTACCACAGATGAAGGATGCCCGCCAGTGCCCAAGCACTAAACGGTCTCAAATCCTGAAAAAAAACGAGCAGTACGAACCATTGCAGGTCTAATGAGGAGAGATCACACCTAGAACGCCTAAAGATATACATGTAAAACAATTCGATGCAACGTTCGTATACAAATCGGACTTCCCTTCATCTCCCATGCACAGTCTCCTCACAAACACACACAAGCCATCGCGCTGCAAAAGTTTGCGATCGGTTACCAACATAATTAAAAGAAACACAATGTTCATAGTTTCAAAAAGGCAGATAAGAAACACCTACTATCTGAATATTGGCTGATCTTAAATTCATTGTGAATCACTACTAGAGACATATTTTTATTACTATCATTCATGCGAAACCTTATATATGATGAATATGTCTTGGTGTATTACATGAACTTTCTGAGATGCTTTCTATGCCAAAGAGCCTGGTCTTGCTACGTCTATATAGTTTAAACAATCAGAACCTGCAACGTATTGGCCAAAATCCCCAGTAAGATCAAAGCCTTGTGGACTAAGGGAAGTCAGGTCACAGACACAGCAGATCAATAAAAGACTCGCTTGGCAAGAAAAAGTAATGTCTCGACTATGGAAGCCATAATCAAGGTTCATCAGTCACAGTAAGCTCATGTTAGCACCTAGCGAGATGAGGAAATAGAAGACTCAAGACGGCAGGTAGCTGAGGAGCAAGAGCTTGAAGGAGGAAGGCAACGAAATCAAGAAACACGTGCATCACAGCCACCAGAATCGGAGATTCACTTCTCTGAAAACCCTATTATGTATCCTCAGAAGCAGATCACGCCTCAGCTTCCTCCAGAATCACGACCTCGGAGCCTTCCAGACTATGCTGAGTAGAGGATAAGATAACCAATGCCTGAAAGATGGTATGGTTCTTCATATGACATCTCGGGCTCGTACTCCAGCTATCTCATGTTGTGGCCAAAGAATCTGACTCTAAAACAGTTGATCTTCCATTATAGAACACGCCTTGGAACAGCTAAGAGGTAGAGTCATCTACAGTAGCCACTCAACAAAAACACTACCCAAGACACCTAAGGAAGTCGTCACCAGGCCCTGTTACTACCCTGACTCCCTTTATGATAGCAACCTAGAGTGTGTCAACTTTGAGTGAGAAGAAAATGGCCTCGATATACAATATGGAGTAGAGCATATGGACATGCCATTCTAAATTGTCATTGCTCCCTGTGAATCTGCCAAACTCCTGGAGCACGATGCTCCAGGAGCTCTTTCATGGTGGTGAGGAAGCCAAGTGTTTGGTCTATACAAGAAATGCAAACCCGTTATGGCAACAGCCTCAGCTGAAGTGAGGAGGCATTGTCTGTCAACTTCATGGCTTAGGCTATATCCCTTGCTGCAAAAGCAGCAGTCTTTGCGATTGGGTCAACTGATCCGTCCATGAAGTGTGGGTTACAACACGAAGGAATAATGGTATCAATGTGCCTCTCTGCCTCTATTGTCAAACGAAATGGAGAGTGCTGGTTCTTTCACATACGGAGCTTCTTAACCAAGACCTCGATCACGGTTTCCTCTGTGCCTAGCTCCATTGTGTTAGCTAACCAGAGCTTTTATGATCAGGCACCTAGCTCCACCAGTACTTGGCGACACAAAGGGATGATACCCTGAAATTATTCTTGTGACACTCTCTTGGAGCATGACAGTGTCAATGCTCCCTGAGTGTACAATTGTGCGGAGAGACTTTTTAT